>PVJC01010952.1:0-42650 GCA_004026665.1 Murina feae | reverse complement strand
CTCAAAAAAGAGAACAACATGCTGGGGAGGGCAAGAGTCTGAGAGATCAACATAGAGGGGGTGCCTGCTCCAAGCCTCCACGGTGTGCCTGGTGGCAGGCCCCCGGCAGGTAGACACACACAGGAGGACTGCTCCGAGCCTCTGATGGGGCTGGGGGCAGGTCCCCAGTGATGACACACACACACACACACACACACACACACACACACACACACACACAAAAGGTGCCTGGCAGACTGGGGCCATCATAGGACATCCACTGAGGGGTCCCAGACTGTGAGGGGGGCAGGCCGGGCTGAGGGACTCCCTCCACCCCGAGTGCACAAATTTTTGTGCACCGGGCCCCTAGTATCTTAATAAAAACTCATTAATGGATAGATGGATAAATAAGATGTGTTATATCCATAATAACATTTGCTAGTAAAAAGGAATGAAGTATTGATACATGCTACAGGGTACATTGAATACATTATGTTAAGTCAGTGATTTTCAACCAGTGTGCTACAAGAATTTTTAAAACATGCAATACCTAACTATTTAGTCAGGAGCATGGACCTCTTTTCCTTTATCTTAATTAAATTTAAAAAATGACAACAGCCAACACAACAAGAGCTGTCCAGAGTTAAAGAAATAAAAATTATACCTATGTTTGTGAGATTGTCAAAAAATACATTTTTGGTGTGCCACAGAATTTTAGTAATTAGTTTATGTGTGTCATGAGATGAAAAAGGTTAAAAAGCACTCTGCTAAGTGAAAGAAGCAAGTCACAAAGACCTCATATTGTATGATTCCATTTGTATGAAATGTCCAGAAAAAAAAAGAAAAAGAAAGAAAAGAGGTATTGGGCACAGTCTCTAAGTGCCTAGGCCCTTTCACTTCTGAAATGATATAAATTATTTACATAGGATTGTACACTTCTAAACATGGCCTTTAGACCTTAAGGATCAAAGACTCCAAGCCCTCATTTTAAAGATGAAGAAACTGAAGTTCCTCTAGGAGCATGGGCGATCCAAGGTCACAGATATAGTGATGGAGATGTCAGGTGTTTTGGGTGATTTCTTGGTGACTCTGAAATCTTGATAGTGTTTATATGATCTCTTATATTTGTTTACACAGTGGCTTCTCGATCTTCAGCTGCGACAAAACTTAGAGAAAGCTGTTTAAATGAAAAGCTGCCTAACATTCTGCATTCGGGGTGTAATCAGTGTCCTCACATGAAGCAGGAATAGATAAATTAACAAATTAGAGTTCCATATTGAAGTTCCCACAAAAGATGTCCAACTTTTATTTTTCTGCTGATATTCTCAGAATGGCCAAGACCTCCAACAGAGGATCTCCTCGAACTATGAAGTAAAACCCCATTCCTAGTAAACGCCTGTTTTCCTGAGACTGCCCTAAGTCAACATTAGCAGAAAAGGAGGAGTGCTGCGTTTCAGACAAGGGGATCAGATCAGGGATTACCTTGGAGTGATTTGCTGACATTTTTATTCCTGGCATTTGTAATGATAGTTTCCTACTTCCCTTTACAGGATAGCTAACGGCCAGGAGAAAGAGAGTGGAAAATGCAAAACAACGAAATTATAAAACCTGCCAAATACTTCTCAGAATTGGAAAAGAGCATCCTGCTTGCTTTGGTCGAAAAGTACAAGTATGTGCTGGAATGTAAGAAAAGTGATGCGCGAACTATTGCCCTCAAGCAACGGACCTGGCAGGCGCTCGCCCACGAGTACAACTCTCAGCCCAGCGTGTCACTGCGGGATTTCAAACAGCTGAAGAAGTGCTGGGAGAACATCAAGGCTCGGACGAAAAAAATTATGGCTCATGAAAGGAGAGAGAAAGTGAAACGCAGTGTCAGCCCACTTCTCAGTAGCCACGTCCTGGGGAAGGAGAAGATCGCCAGCATGCTGCCTGAGCAGCTCTACTTCCTACAGAGCCCTCCCGAGGAAGAGCCCGAGTACCACCCTGATGCCGCCACCCAAGGTATGGTATGGCCCTGAGCTCGCCTTGCATGTTCTCACTGGGTACCTGTTCGACATGTGAATTTTAAAATCCTGAATTCTAAGGGACTTGATAAAAAAGAAACTCGCATATCAAACCTGAGTTTCTCAATGCAAAGTCTCCCGTGTACGTGGAACACTCAAATCACATAGTACATGAAAACAAAAGTACTTGTTTATATCCTTGTACTGTCTCTGTTATCGCTATTATTACTTAAGAATAAGGAAAGCGAAGGGGCTACATGAATATAGTTGTCATTAATAAAGTACTTTAAAAAAATAAAGTACTTTAGTCGCTCATCTTAACCTATCGCAGATATATTGAAGTGGATTTGTTCGAAGGTTTATTTCATTCATACAATCTTTTTTCCCCCCAAAGAAGTGCTTCTTGAAGGCCGATAATGTGCAAAGCACTGCATTAAGTCATGCAAAAGGCCACATTAAAAGAGTGAACTATTTCAGACTTAATACAAGTTGTGAGACTAATAGAGCAAATACCCATTTAGCATTCACCCAGATTAAAAAAGCATTTTCACCCACTATTACATTGTGATCTACAGTTTTGGCTTGCGGCACTCCTGGTAACTTGAGGAATTCTGGGGAAAAATTATGTTCTTTTTAATATACTTTTGTTGAAAAGGTAAACATGTTATATACAGTTCTTCAGGAAGAAAACGATGTCATATAATCAAGGAAGTAATGATAGCTTTAAAAGGTTGGAATTAAGAGGCTATTGAAATGTCTTCAGGCAAGAAGTGGGTGAAAGAATGCAATAATTCCTGCCTCTTTTAAGATAAGAATGGCTAGTTTATATGAAGATTCATTGTACTTTGCACAAGACACACTTAATAACTTCTGGGATGATCAAAAGGCTGCTCATAAGGTGAGCTAAAGACCCAGCAACAGGAAATCTGATTTGTGGCTTGCAGGATGATAAATTCACTTATCGGTGTCCCCAGAGTAGTTTGAGCTCTGAGGGACTAGTTAACTAAAAGTCAGAGTGTTATCCATGTAGGGTGAAAAAGATAATAACCAAGTGAACTGAAAACCACGTTTTGATTAGCACTTTTTTTTTTCTTCCCCTGTAGGCAGATTATCCTGGAAACGTAAGTTACAATTAAAAAGTTTGCTTGCTGCCCTAGCTCATTTGGCTCAGTGGATAGAATGTTGGCCTGTGGACTGAAGGGTCCCAGGTTCAATTCTGGTCAAGGGCATATGCCTGGGTTGTGGGCTCGATCCCCAGTAGGGGGCATGCAGGAGGCAACTGATCAATGATTCTCTCTAATCATTGATGTTTCCATCCCTCTCCTTTCCTCTCTGAAATCAATAAAAAAATATTTTAAAAAAGTTTGCTCGCTGATCATCTCACCAAGGTTAAGTCCAGGGAGCCAGTTGAGCAAGCATGGTGGTTAATGTCATGCACATCATGCATCGTTTTCCAGTTGTAGGAGCTCTGTGTCTGAATTTTGATTATTGAGTCCTAAGCCACAGTACCTTCCAGCAAACAGTGTTTATGTGGACACCTGTCTGCTCTCTGTTTTGCACCTTCTCATTGCTGCTTCTGTAGGGATGAGGCCCACTGCTAACAGACAGTGTCCTTGTTTTAGAGCTGTTTGTAGCTTCAGTCAGCTACTCTCCATCTTGCTGGCCTTGGAGTCATTCTGTCCCTGTGAGGCAGTGAAGGGACTGGTGCTGGCGTGGGAGGGAAGGAGGTGAATCAGCAGGGCTACTTTTCAAATTGTCTATGTTCCCTGGAAGGGGTTACCTAGGAAGGTGCTGGTGTGGACTGCTGTAGTTCACTTTGCAAATCTTTAATCTGTATTATTGCGTATTGATTTCAAGGGTTGTTCTAAGAGGACAGTCTCATTCTCCCATTTTCAAATTTTAGGGTAGGGTCTAGAAAGTTCTTAAGTGTTTTTCTCTTTCTTTTTTGGAGGAAATGACATAATCCATGTATTCATAAACACAGTTTATACGTTTTGAGCAAGAAGCGGATAAATATGGACTCTCAATGTCTTTCCTGTCATGACATTTACTAGACACCAACTTGTAAAAGAGATTGATATTAAATTGGATGTTTGTACATATATGGCTCATGAGACTTCCCTTTTTGCTGGTGATTATTAAAGGATAGCCAAATGCTACCTGTTCCTGTCTCCAGGTCAGATTTGTAGTATGGTAGAGAGCCATGGTGCTTTGTTAGTTGGGGAGTGTGACCAAAGTAATCCGTTAACACAAGTAGATAAGGTACAGGAACTCTTTCTATACATTAAAACAGCTTTGGTGTTACCCAATTCATTTTGCATTTAATTTACTTTTAGGAAATAAAAAGAAAGCTGGACTTGTCAGTCATTCCTTCTGGATCCTGGTGGGAAAAAGGTTGAAAATATGCAATAGGGTTATGGCTCTCATTACATCATGTGTATTTTGACCCATGGAGTGTGTGTGCGTGCACGTGTGCGTATGTATGTGTTTTACTTTACTTAGTATCTCTTACACTGTGCTGTCCAATTCAATAGTTACAAATCACACAAGGCAAGTAAACCCTTGAAATGGGGGTAGTCCGAATTGAGACATGCTATAAACATGCACCCTGTATCTGAAGACTTATTAGCAAAAAATAAATAAATAAATAAAATCTCTTACTAATAATTTTTATATCAATTACATGTTGAAATGATAATATTTTAGAAATGTGGGACTTAAAAATATTTTACTATAATTAGTTTCACCTTCTTTAATGTGGTATGAGAATTTAAAATCACATATATAGCTTATATTATATTTCTGTAGGGCAGCACTGTTTTAGCACCTCGCAGAGTACCTGTTGCAGAATTAGGCACTCAGAGAATTGTGGGAGTTTATTAACCAGGATGGAGCCTTACAGTATTCCACTAGAGGCCTCCCTTCAACAATTTTTTTGTGTGTGAGATAATTTCACCTTTGCCATCTTGATCATCGTACCCAGCATAGTATTAGCTTTGGCAATGACTTTCTTGAATGTACATCTGTATTTGAACTCAGTAGTGTTAAAATGTAAGTTTAACACTTAAGAATGTATTTTCAAAAAACCCGTATTCTCCCCTTAAATATGTTAAAAAACTTCGTATTCTGTAGATTTATATTTGATAAGTTGGCTTTGATACTTATCTTCCATTTTAAGATAAGTGAGATTATCTTTGGGGAACATGTTTGCATAACAAACTAAGGGAAACCACAAAATATGCTGGAAGTGGTCAGGAGGGTATGATGACAAATGTCAAATATATTTAAGCAAATTAAGCTTTCAGATAGTATTTAGATAGCTTAAGAGAAATTAATTAATTTCACTTGCTGTTATTTCTTATAAAGCTATATTTGAATAATGCAGACCTGGGTACTCAAAGCTGTAATTAACACAAAAACATTCCTTAATGAATTCCACTATTTTCACTATTTACTCCAACGTTGTTCTTCTGAGGTGAGAACTCAAGTGTAGGGTACGGGATTATATTGCCACTCATGGCACACGGGCATCGCTGGTCTGGGAAAAGCCCACTTTTTGTGTTACTTATATGTTTATTCACCACTCAGCACTTTCCTTCTCTTCTCCGGTCCCTTCATCATCTAATGTGGTTGTGTGTTCTCTCACATGTTCTTGAAAGCATGCATTGCTGGTTTGTGCACATATTTTTTTCTCATTGAAGTAGATTAGAAATTGTGCTATCGATACCATTTTCTTGCCATTTTTCTCTTAGAATAATGTTTTTAAGACCCATTCCCATTGCAGCATGTCAGTCTGATTTGTTTTCTTAGTTGATGCATAATATTGCATATTGTACATCTGTCACCTTTTATTTATTCATTCTCCAGTCAGTCCTGTTTCCTTTGTTCTGTTGAGAAGAGCTGGTGTTTGGCCTGAACACAGCTTCCTTCCCATTCTTTTATTGCCATAGTAGGCTTTTCCTGCTGATATTAGATTCACTCGAGTTGCCCAAATGAAAGAATGCTCCCTTGGCTGTGTTCTCTGGTCCCAGGAAAGCCCTTAGGCTTTCATATCCATTTTGCACAAGATTGAGTTGTTTTCTGCTTCGGGTGGCTTTGTTTTACCTGGGAGAGAGATTACGTGGTTGTGTTTGCCATTCCCAGGGTAGTCTTTTTCCAATTAAGAGAAGATTCTCCCCATCTGAACACTAGCTTCCATTCATGGGAGCTAATATTTGTGTGAGAGTTAATTAACTACTTCATCAGGCTTCTCTAGTGTTAGGCCCCCACTCCTGCTAGAATCTTCTCAAGAGGCCTGGCTTTCTTTCTTTTCTTCTTTTTTTTTAATATGTATGTTAGCAAACATTTAAACTAAAAAAGGATTGCTGTAACATACAGTCATTTCTGTGCTCCCAGACATGAACATGCTGTCTTCATGTTCACAGCTCTAGAGAGAAATTTGGAGATCAAAATTTGGAATATACATCTACATTCTTAATAATAGTTTTGTAGTGACTACAGTGCGGAGGCTGCACTTCAAGATACGTAAGTGATCAGCTGAGCAGGTGAAGTAATGAGAGGCTAGGCGTGCTAGTTGCTTGGATTTTGGAATGGTGAAGACCTGGGTTGGAATCCTGGTTTTTTCAACTTGCCACTTTGGATATTGTGTTTGATGGACTGTAATAATACCTCCTTCAGTGGGTTGTTGTAAGGTTTAAATGAGGTAATGCCTGTAAAACACTAACATTGTGCCTGAAAATAGTAGCTGCTGTCGTCATCATCATCATCATCATCATCTCCCTAAAGTCTAGAATTCTAAAGTCTAGAATTGTTGAGATAAAAATGAGCTTTTAGATATTGGGAGAGAGGAGTGATTGTGAGGGCATAAACTCAGAGTATCCTCTGGGATGAAATCAAAGAGAAAAGAGGCTAAAGGTACCAAAAAATATCTGTGTCCAGTCTTCAAAGAAGGTACTTTCAGATCTAAGACTAGAAAGGAAACGGATGAGGTAATCCTCTTCACAGTTGATGCTCGTATCTGAAGGACCTGTTCTTAGTGTCCCATTGCTTTGTCCTGAGCCTCGGCTTTTTCCACCTAGCAGTGCTGTGTTGGAGCCAGTTCATCCCCCACACATTTCTTACAGGCCCAGCAGTGTATTGGGCCCTGTGTTGGCTTCTTTATGAGGATGAATAAAAGCTAGTCTCTTTGTTCAAAGTATTCTAGTTAAAGCTTCAGCTTGAACAAGTCCTCTGCCAGACATAGGGTCAGGAGTCAGTGGCAGCATGAAGGAAGGACATCTGGTGGAGGCTGGGGCCATTGGACTTGAGAAAGATGCATAGGGAGACATTTTCATTATCTCTGGATGATATCTTGATTTCAGAGAAGAAGGGAGAGGTAGAGAGAGATAGAAACATCAATGATGGGCGAGTATCAGTGATTGGCTGCCTCCTGCATGCTCCCCATTTGATTCCTGGGCATGTGTGCTGACTCGGAATTAAATTGTCAGTGACCTCCTGGTTCATAGGTTGACGCTCAACACACCAGCTGGGCCAGAAGTACTCTTTTTAACCTTCTCTTTCAAAAGTAAAATTTTACCTTTTTTTTTAACCTTAATTAGGGACTAGTTATGCTTGTTACCCAACCTCTTGGAGTGAAATGATTTAAACAGTAGTCATTTTCCTTTTACTAACAGAGTATTACTATAAGAGTATTACTAACAGAGTTAGGTTTCCCCCACTAGCCATGAGCATGCACAGCATCCCATCTTCTGGAATAATGGAGTGGACATAATAATGTAATCAACTCTTGTGAATAAATAGATAGTATTTTTCTCCACGGAGACAATTCTCGTTATTGAAAGTGTAAAACTTCCCGAGAAAGCCTTGGGAAGACTCCAGGGGTTAGTGGTTTTCTTATTGAAACTCCCTAATTCATACTAATGTCATTGCCCTACAAAAATAGCATGGTCCCAAAATAATACTAGTACAGCGTATGCAAAGCACAGACTTTATTCTCGTATTAGTCTTTAATAATTATTGTATTATTTTCCGTATAAACAACTATAAACCTACTTTTGCTCCGCCCCGCATGTGTTAAGTGCTGTAACAGAAGAATAAGTGTAGGGAAGGGAGAGAGGTCAGGGTTCTCAGAGCAAGTGGCACTGATCCTGAGGGAAGTAGGAGTTGGGGGGAGGTTGAAAAAGGGAGAATGGAGTAAGAGTGTGTGTTTGAGTGAGTTGGGGGGACAGATAGTCTAACTTCAGGAAGGAACAGTGAGTCAGAATAGTGAAGGAAAGGATGGCCTTTAAGAATGGGAGCAGTTTGTGGTATTTGAAGGGTGCACAGGATATTTTGAATAGTAAGAAAAGAAGATAAAGGAAGGTTAGAACCAGATTGTAAGGGTTGCTTAGGGTAGATGGAAAACAGCCAAAGAGAAGAACCTCGGGGGAGTATTAAAAGGTTAGAGGTGGGTGGAACAAGAGTTTGAGTCCCCAAAGGAGACTTGAGAAGAAGCAATCAGTGAGGAAGCTGTAGAAAATTTAGGAGAGGGTGAAGGTTCAGAAGCTAATAGAGGGGAAAACATTTCAAAAAGTATGTCAAGTGCTAGGGAGAGGTTACCTAAGCAGGACATTGACCCTTGTCTTTGGATCTGAATATTTACCCCGAGGAGGCAGTGTTAGAGGTAAACTGCCAGACAGAGATTGAAGGAAGCCATGCCAGGGAGGTTAGGCTCATTTTGCAAGAAGTAACATGTATGAGGTAACTACCCAGGGGAAAGTTAGTGACCAGGAAACAGAGCGATGACACCCTTGTGGACTTGGAACGTGTTCATGGCTGGATGAGCTAGTGAGCAAAGGAGATCAGACTGAGGGAGAACTTATGCTCAAAACCCACTGTTGGCCTTGTCCTGTGGTTTTTCTGCTCTTTCAGAGTTGTGCACGCTTCAGTTTAGAACTTAACTCCACATAACAAGATCATCGATTCTTGATTAAGCTCAGCCTCTGACCCTGTTCCCACAATCTGCAGTTCTAGAAATGACATGATGAAACACCTTATCATTACTTCTCAAGGGGAAATTGCTTTGGATTTATGGGTTTTTAAAAAGTCAGGTGTGACAACGGTACACGTAGACACGCAGGCGAAAGCAGATGCTATTTCAGATACATCCTGCACTGGGGGACCCTGTCTTTGAAATAGGATGATTTACTCTCTGCCTGTAAAATCTTTGAACATATGTTTTCTGCTACTGTTTTTCAGAATCATTTGCTGTTTCAAATAGAGAACTGTGCGATGATGAGAAAGAGTTCATACATTTTCCAGTATGTGAGGGGACCTCTCAACCTGAACCCTCGTGTTCAGCTGTCAGAATAACAGCCAATAAAAACTACAGGAGCAAAACCTCTCAGGAAGGTGCTTTAAAAAAGATGCATGAGGAAGAACACCATCAACAAATGTCCATCTTACAACTGCAGCTGATACAAATGAACGAGGTGCATGTGGCCAAAATCCAGCAGATAGAGCGGGAGTGTGAGATGGCAGAGGAGGAACACAGGATAAGAATGGAAGTTCTCAATAAAAAGAAGATGTATTGGGAAAGAAAACTACAAACTTTTACCAAGGAATGGCCCGTTTCCTCATTTAACCGGCCCTTTCCCAATTCACCCTGAGACTGTGAGGGTGGCTTCCTTGTGGTTTTGATCTGTATTGGCAAAGAGTGTCTGGAACATGAACTTGCGGTTAGTAACCTGTATCAGAGCTACAACTAGGAAACATAAAGTGGTAGTAGTCACTTACTTAAGAATATGTTCAGGTCAACAGCTGCACCCTCTGTACCCCTACCGTGGCAAAGAAGCTGTTATAGTCTTCAGAAAATTATCACTATGAGTGCTATCATTCTGAATGTAATGTCTCCTAATTAGAATTCATACAGGAACCAAGTGTGAGTGTCGTATTTTTTAAAAATCTAATGCAAGTGTGACTATAAAGGGGTGTGGCTGATTTCTTTTTTTTTTTTTTTACCAGACAGTAGAACTTTTCTGTTCCAATGATGCCCTCCCATTGAACGGTGGCTGTCTCAGGAGGCCCCACGTCTCTCCAAGTGGTGAAGCTGTCGCTCAGCACTTGCTAGAGGTCTTTAGGGAACCTCCAGCACCTCGTTCATTTTCCAGTCATATCCTCTGAGTGTGGACTTTCTGGTTTTACTTTATTGTATTACTTTATTTTATTTTTAAATATATTTTTATTGACTTCAGAGAGGAAGGGAGAGGGAGAGAGAGATAGAAACCCCACTGATGAGAGAGAATCATGGATCGGCTGCCTCCCGCATGCCCGCACTGGGGATCAAGCCCGCAACTCGAGCATATGTCATGACTGGGAATCGAACCCTGACCTTCTGGTTCATTGGCCAATGCTCAACCACTGGGCCACGCCAGCTGGGTGACTTTCTGATTTTAAACACCTCAACATGTGGAAGGATATTTCCTGATGTGGCTCCTCCACTGCTTTTTACCTTTTTTTTTTTGCCTTTTACTTTGTAAGGTCTTTCCCCAAAGTGGAGTTCAAATAACGTCGCTAACTCAGAGAGCACTGTTGGAACTAAGAATGTAGCTACTTTGAGGGGGAAATTTCGTTTAGATTTCTACATCTTGTCATGTTTGTTTTATTAAAAGAAAAGACTTGCAATTTTATAGTCACACTGTGTATGTTCTTTAAAGGTGCTGCCTCCCCCACTGTGTGCCAGGTTTGGCCTTCCCCTCTGTAGTTTCCTCCCTACGTTGTGCTATTCAGTTAATGGTTGCCCTTGTTTCTAATCTTTAGCCACCTAAGGATCCTTCCCCCAGCGTGCTCCTGGTGCTAGCTAATAGTGATGCTGTATAGTTCACACAGTTAGAAATGGGCTTTTAAGAATTCATTGTCAACTTATTTGGAAATATGGATTGATAAATGGATATTTTGGTTGAACTGTGATATGGCTTCTCCTGTAGCCTAGTGTTAAAAACAGCCCTGAGAGCTGGGCATAGCTGTAGCTGGCAGAAGGGAAGTGACAGTTAAGGCTGGAGAGCAACTTCTGAGAATGAGATTTCAAGGCCATGGGTTGGGGAGGGAGAAATAATAGTAGGTATGGCAGAAGCTGTAGAGGGAGTGTAGGACTTGGAGTCAGGGCCGGAATTCTGAGCTTGGTTCTGCCTGAAGTACTCTGGGACCTTGGGTAAGTTCTTTTAATCCTTGACTGTGATCTTTCCTCTCCATAAAGCAAGAGAGTTGGTCTAGATAAGGTTTAGAATGTGCTACAACTCCTTGACTATAGGTGGTCTGCACAGTGTTAGATGGGTACTGCTAACATCATAATTGTCCCAGGGCATGGGTCAATGCTTTACTGCATTGGCTAAGCTTCCCTTTCTCATAATTTTGGAATTTGGGTCTTAGGGACTGTAAGTTCAGTAAGGTACACAGATACTTATTTATGAAATGCATGAAACAAATGGGTATCAATTCATTTTATACATTATCATTTTTAAAAAATATTTTTATTGATTTCAGAGAGGTAGGGAGAGGGAGAGAGAGAGAGAAAAAAAAAAATCAACGATGAGAGGGAATCATTGATTGGCTGCCTCTTGCATGCCCCCTACTGGGGATCCAGCCCACAACCCAGGCATGTGCTCTGACTGGAAATTGAGCCATGACCTCCTGGTTCATAGGTTGATGCTCAAACACTGAGCCATGCCAGTTGGACTATACATGATCATATTTTAAATCTTTTAAAGGAACTGGTTATTTAAAGGATCCCTGTGAAGACTTCTTCAAAAGAAAGGATCTGTGTTCTTAACTTAGTTTTTACCAAATGGATCTTTTGTGAAGAAGCATTTGGATAAAGACCCAAACTTCACTAGTTTACGAGAGACAGGACTTTACTTCCCATGCCCTTCCGCCCGCTTGGGAACACAGGTATAGAATGAGAAAACGGTGCCTTTGCTTCATCTGTGCAAAATCTTGTTCATACGCAGATTCTGCAGCTGGACCTGAGATTTTGCATTTCTTACAAGCTCCCAGGTTATGTCAAGTTCTGCTTGTCGGTCACCACCCTTCTCGGTAGCAAGGTTTTAGAGGACCCTACGATGTTTTGACTTATTCTAAAAAAAAATTGGGGTTAGGTACATTTTTGTGTACACAGTGTGCTGGGTATTATTTGCTCAGAACTGACCCAAACAACAGTGTAGGACACAAGAAAACGCTCACACACGTAATGGAACTATAAAAGCATCCAACTAATGCCTGCCTGAACAAATCAAGGATAACTGAGTCAGCAGCCTAAAGCCCCTTGTTCTGCCATTAGTGGTATTTATGAGTTTCTAACAGTAGTTTTCAACCTTGGCCGTGCATTAGAAACGGTATTTTATAAATAATTAATCCCACTGAGTCCTACTACTGGAGGATTCTGATTCAGTTGACCTGGGCTGGGGCCTGGTCTGCTATAGTTTTTGGCAGCTTTTTAGGGGGCTATGATATATAATTGGGGATTGAGAGACATTGGAGTAGAGTTCATATCCTATGAGGTCATGCAGAAGTGAGGAAATAATGCTCAGAGAAGAACCACGTGACCCTAGGCCCAAAGCTAGTGAATGGCAAAGCAGAATCTCAGTCCCAGGTCTCTTGACTTAAAAAAAAAAACTCCCACCTACCTGCCCCTGCCCCATCCCTCAAAGCTATATAGTGAATTTATTGTATCTTGAGAGCCAGGTCATGTTACAGGGTACTTGTAGTGTCTCTATTCAAGAACAGGTTCATCCCAATTCATGTTACTTTTATTTTTCAAAAATATTGTTATTGATTTCGGAGAGGAAGGGAGAGGGAGAGAGAACTAGAAACATCAATGATAAGAGTCATTGATTGGCTGCCTCCTGCATGCCCCACATTGACCAGGAATCAAACCGTGACCTCCTGGTTCATAGGTTGTGCTTCAGGAGGCAGATTAGAAGACAGACTGAGGCTAGAGGAGACTGGAATCCGTGAGACGAGGTAAAAGGGTTTGATCCTGATTAGCATGAGATGATAGGAGGACCCAGAGGAGGCTGTAGAGAAAACGAGGGAGACCAATGTGAAGGGCATTGCGGAAATGGAATCAGACAGGATTGGCAGTTGATTGCTTTTGTTGGGGAAGAGAGATAAAGTTTAAAAGTAGATGCCTGAAATGATGATGCTTGCCCTAGCTGGTTTGGCTTAGTGGATAGAGCATTGGCCTGCAGGCTGAAGGGTCCCGGGTTTGATTCCGGTCAAGGGTAAATGCCCAGGTTGTGGGCTTGATCCCCAGTAGGGGGTGTGCAGGAGGCAGCCAATTAATGATTCTCATCATTGATGTTTCTGTCTTTCCCTCTCCCTTCCTCTCTGAAATCAATAAAAATATATTTTAAAAAATGATGCTGCTTCTTGAAATAAAGGAAGAAAGGATGCATTTCTGGCTTTGACCCATCGTAAGAGAGTCCTGCACACAAACTTTGGCTGTCACCTCTTTGCTCTGATTTCTGCCTCTTCAGCTGCCTATTCATCTAACACGTTAGCCCCTCCCTGCTGGGTCCTTGTCACCCCACTCACTTGGTACTGCCTCTGCCATCATCGCCTCCATTGCAGCTGGTGGTGTGTCAGTCCCCTTCTCTTATAATGACTTCATACTAGAAAGATCAGAAAAGATGATTTCTTTGCCTTGAGCTTTAGTTATTTTCTAAACAGATGGCATCTATAAATCTCATTTAAAAAAATGTCCCATGTATAAAGGAGCACCGGCTGAGAGGGGTTGCTATTCCCCATGTATGCTTATTGCAGCCCCTAAACGCATTGGCTTTTTTTAAAAAAAAGAGAACAGAGGAAGAGGGGTGGCATGGTGAGAGAGTGCATCTGAGCTGTTGGCAGCCTCCGTGGTGTCAGATCAATCACATCAGCACTTGGTCTGGACCGGGGGAAAGGACTGGTTCTTCTGCCTCCTGGGAATGTCAGAAGGACCCGATAATTACATTTGGCAAAGCCAGGACGAGTGGCTCTATAATGTCATTGCTAAGAATTACCCTTTCAATAGCATTTCTGGATGTCTGGGCTTTTCAGATGAAATGACATCCCTTTTCTGTGGTGGCTTTCCTTTCTGTTGGGCAGCTTCCCAGCTGGTCCTGTTTGTTCTTGCCCTCACTTTGAGATGTTTGTTTTTTCTTCTGTTTTCCTCCTTCCCAGCCCTGTTTCTCCAACCCCTCTGTCTGTCTCTACAACGTTCCCACCCTTCCCTGTTTTAGAGATGTAGTTGTGTGAAAATGCTTGTGAGGGAAGTACTTGCTGAAGGACAGCAGACAACATCTGGTGGCAGCGAAGTGAAGTATAGCCTTACACTGGCCCAGCTATCAATGACTTGCCTCCGGGCTGCACCCGCTGCTTCTGTATCGATGGTATTCAGAAGTCATGGGAGAGGTCGCCAAGGATCCGTGACTACAACACGTTCTTTTCCTAATTGTGCCATGTCATGCCCTTCAACACAGTTTACTAATCTCTGCCTCAGTTTTTCCATCTGTGAAAGTGGTGTAATACTTATCTACCTCCCTTGAATGTTGTGAAGATTAGTCTGTTAGTAAAAAACACTTTGGAAATAAAGAGTGATGTAAAGCATTTTAACATTATTGTTGTCATTGTGATATGGATGTTCCTGCAGAAATGATGCCCTTTCATCAAAATACCCAGGTGTGCCATGGTTTAGGAACACCCAGTATAGAAAAATTCCATAACAGCCCTGACCGGTCTGGCTCAGTGGATAGAGCACCTGCCTGCGGACTGAAGGGTCCCAGGTTCAATTCTGGTCAAGGGCATGTACCTTGGTTGCAGGCACATCCCCAGTAGGAGGTGTGTAGGAGGCAGCTGATCAATGTTTCTAGCTCTCTATCCCTCTCCCTTCCTCTCTGTAAAAAAATCAATAAAATATATTTTTTTAAAAAAAGAAAAAGAAAAATTCCATAACAGATACAAGAGTGTGATTATTTGTGAAAAATTTCAACATGGCATTTCCTTAAATAGCCTTTTGGTGCAGTTAGCATGAGATTCAATTTATAGAATGGTGATTTGCATAAGATTTTTAAAGTATACATCTATTGAATTTGTATTACACAATGCAATTGTTGGATTTGCAATCCGAGTATTAACCTAACAGTGCAGTTTATCATTAGATGGGAAACTTCTATTTTTACATTATCCAGATCCCCAGATTGTGTGTGCTGGTTTCTCTCACTGTTGCCACTGATTGGAATGGGTTTGTTTGGAAGAAAATTCCAAATTCTGTTATTTAAAATGGATTAGTTTTAATCAAAATGATTCTTGTTATAGCAGATTCTAGTTCCTTTTCTGTGCCATTATCTGATTCAACTTCCATAATAACCAAGAAGGGAGTTCAAAGGCTGGTACTGTGCTGGTGAGCTACATATGGGTCTAGATTCTTATCTTTGAGTCTCAAAAGTATCTTTAGCTGGGCTGGTATTATACTTTCTGCAGGACTGGAGAGGGGTCACTCTAGTCACTCAGCGATTGGGAAATCTGGTGGGTAGCTGGGGAAGATCTACTCTCGTGGTCATGCTGAGCCCCATGCTAAAGGGATAGAAGCTCTCGAGGGAAGCTTCTCATTGTGACAGCACACGTACAAGAGGGCAAGGCCAACTGTGGAAGCACAGCTCAAATTTCAGTGTTATATCTGCTAATGTCTCCTTGGCCATGGCAAGTCTTATGATTGAGCCCAAGTCAAGGAGAAGTAGACTCCTCCCAAGAAGGTAAGATAAGGAGTTGAATATTTTTGCACAATAATCAAATCTACCTCAGTGTCACAAGTGGGAAGGGAACTAGTGGAGTACCAAGAAATTGAGTCCAAGACTCTCTTCTCCCATCACAAACCTTCATCCTAATCTCTCCTTCCAGCCTCCCCCACTCTGCAACCCTCCCAAGACATACTCATTGGTCTCTTGGTTTCAGAACCAGGTGCTGTGAAATTCTATTGATCCCTCTACCCGGAGTGCTCTCAGCTTCTCTACAACCCCTTCTCATCACCTTTGGTGCTGAAGTGTCACCCATTCTTCAAGGTCATATGACATCAGGACGCATTCCTGGAACCTGGGCTGTGGTCCCAGTTTTGCCAGTAACTCACCATGTGATTGAGGACAACTTACTACATGTCTCTGGATATTAACCTGATCTTCTCATTTGTAAAATAAAAGTGTTGGAAGAGAGGATCTTTAAATTCCCTTCACCTATTTTATTTTAAATATATTTTTATTGATTTCAGAGAGGAAGGGAGAGGGAGAGAGAGATAGAAACATCAATGATGAGAGAATCATTGATTGGCTGCCTCCTGCAATGCCCCACACTGGGGATTGAGCCCGTAAACCGGGCACATGCCCCTGGCCGGAATCGAACCTGAGACTCCTCAGTCCGAAGGCTGACACTGTATCCACTGAACAAAACTGGCTAGGGCATTTCTTCACCTATTTTAAATAGTCTAATTCTGAAGCTAAAGTTACATCATGTAACCCAAGTTTTCAATTTCACATTCTCTTTAAAAGATAATGTATACTGCCCAGCTGGTGTGGCTCAGTGGTTGAGCATCAACCCATGAACCAGGAGGTCATGGTTTGATTCCTGGTCAGGGCACATGCCTGAGTTGCAGGCTCAATCCCCAGTAGGTGGCATTCAGGTGATAGCCAGTCAATGATTTTCTTTCATGATTGATGTTTCTATCTCTCCTTTCCTCTCTCTAAAATCAATAAAAATTCTTTTTATTTTTTATTTATTTTTATTTTTTAAAATATATTTTATTGATTTTTTTACAGAGAGGAAGGGAGAGGGATAGAGAGCTAGAAACATCGATCAGAGAGAAACATCCATCAGCTGCCTCCTGCACACTCCCTAATGGGGGTGTGCCCGCAACCAAGATACATGCCCCTGACCGGAATCGAGCCTGGGACCCTTCAGTCTGCAGGCAGATGCTCTATCCACTGAGCAAAACCAGTCAGGGCAATAAAAATTCTTTTTAAAAAAAGATAATGTGTACATAAATGGAATTCAAATGCTTTATCCAAATGATCAGCCCCAAGGTTGAAAGCACCATTTGTGAAATATATTGATATGAGTATAATGATGTTTATAAAACAATCTAAATATAGTCAGTATAAGAATTTCTATATAATGGGCACAAAAGGGTTGTTGCTTTCCAAAATATAATTTTCCCAACAAAATGTAATTGGCTGCTGTTTACTTGTCTGTTTCAAATTGCCTGATTTTATATACTCTAGAATACTTCTACTTTATAAATTGCTCTGTTCTAAGGCAATACTGTGCCCAGAATATGTACATTTTTGAATATGCTTTAAAAATTCTCATCAGTTGATTCCAGTAGATGATATTTGTTATAAACATCCAGGGCTGTCTAAAAACCCACTTCAAATGCGAGGAAGGAAGGAAGTTAGCATTTATTGAACATTATATATGGGTCCTAGGCACATTTGTATATTATTTTACTTAATTCTTAAAGTACTCTGTGGGAGTAGGTAATATTATCCGTATTAAAGATAGTGAAATGAAGCTTAGAAAGGTTAAGTGACATTCAGAATCACACACCAAAAGTTCTGGAGATGATTGTATAACAACATGAATGTATTTAATATCACTGAACTGCACACCTAAAAAAAAGTAAAATGGTAAAATTTATGTTATTTCACCACAATCTACTCTATAAAAGCGAAATAGTAAAATTGACCATTTCTTTAGGACGCCCAACAGCCAATCAGAGCAATGGTATGCACATTAGCCCAGCCAATATGGTGGAAGCCCACCCAAACACTGGGTCCAATGGAGCAATGGCGACGGCGAACGCACAGGGGGAGGCCTGGCCTCCGCCTGTGCATTTGTCTGCGGTGGGTGGGTTCCGGGCAGTGGCGGCTGGCTGCAGGGCAGGCGAAGCAGAGAGAAGAGATGAGTGATTTAGTAAAGATGTCCGCAATGGCAAAGGTAGTACCCTAATCTGTCTGAGAGCAGACGGGGAATCAGTGACCAAGACAAAAAGGAGAAGTCATCGATCAGTCTTGCCATTTAGATGAGTGATTCTCCAGTATTCTCAATGTGCAAAGGAATCACCTGGGCACGTTCTTATAAACACAGATTCTGATTCAGCAGGTCTGGGATGGAGCCAGATTTTGCATTTAGCAATCACGGCCACTGAGTAGCAAGGATTTTAGATCACAGTGACCCTCCAGGGCAGCTCTCTGGGTGTGGTTTCAGATCCCTTGCAACTGAGAATTGAGGGTGCTTTCTCAAAGCAAATAATGGGCCCCAACCCAGACCTACTGAATCAGAACCTCTGAGGGCAGGACAGAATCTACACTTTTACCAAGCTTCCCAGTGGCTTATCAGGTATCAAAGTTCAGGAACCACCATGGTCTTACAACAAGAATCGCTTCACTTGCATCCCTGTTTCCCGTTTATAAAGCCATTCACATCTTGTTTCTCCTGAACCTGTACAGCAGGCGCATGAAGGGAATACCATTAGCCTCACGCTGCAATCAGGAAGCTGACATCTCCAGTGGCTAAGTGCTGGATGCCAAGATTTTCTGACTTCCAGGAAAGTTCCTCTTATTATTTCATGCTTTCTCTCCCACTTTACCACATCCTCACTTATACTGCTACACAATTAGAAGTTCTTTCATGTCAAAAAGCTTTGCAGAGCAATTTTCTTGCTATGATGCTTTTAAAGATTTCAATCTAATTTAGCACATTAAGGACAGTTCATGGTTATAGGCCTAAAGTGATCTAAGATCATGGCAAAAAAAAAAAAAAGTTTCAAGTATTGAAGAAATAGACTGCATTGAGTTCTTTTTCATCTGGATATACCAGTTGTTAACATTTTGCTTTTCTCTCTCTCCTCTTTCAACCACTTGAAAGTTGCAGATAGTATGACACGTCACCGCTAAATTCTTCAGTGTGCACGCACTAAGAACATTCTCCTACATTACCACAATCCCATTATGACACCTAAGAAAAATAACATCAACAATAATATCATCTATATGCAGTATACATCCAATTTCTTCAGTTGTCTTAAGAATGCCTTTATTGTTCTTTATGTACTTGGATCCAATCCAGGCTTGTTGCGTTTGCTTGTCTTGTCTCTTTAGTCTGACTTAATCTAGAACAAGCCTCTCTCAGTTTTTTGTCTTTCATGACATTCAATTTCTTTTTAGTACAGGCCTTGTCAATGCACGCTACATTCTGGATTTATTTTATTACTTCCTTGTGATTAAATTCAGGTTAAACTCCTTTGGCAAGACTATCATGTAGATAATGTCATCTACCTCTCATTACATCATTTCGGGAGCTATGTGAGCAAAAGCTGCCCCACCATTGGTGAGGCTAAATTTGATCACCTGGTGAAGCCTATATCTGCTAGATCTCTCCATTATAAAGCGATTTCCTTTCACTCATAGTTAATAGGTTGTCTGTGGAGTAATACTTTAAGATTGTGAATATCTTTTTCCCTAACAACCTTTCATACCATGGTTTTAGCATTCATTGATGACCATCCCTTACTCAGTTATTTTGTGGGGATTACAAAATGATTAGATCAACCTTTGCCATTTGCCAGGACTCGTATGGGAAAAAGGTATGCCAGCTGTGAGAACATCTGTATTCAGGTCACCTCAAGTCACGCTGGCTACTCAGAAAGCAAAGGCTCCACTTTGCACCAACGTTCTTAAGAGATCATCTCCTTTAGAATTCCTTTGCCGGGGGGTGAGTAGTAGGAAGGATAGTTTTTTCTCCAATGTGGATAAATGCTCACCTGAGAAAGGAGGCTCCTACCTTTCCTCTCCTCAGCACCCCTGCTCCAGGTTGCTTCTCTACCTAGTGTCTGTCGCCAGTGCTGTCCCTCTCTCCTGAGCTCTCCTGGGGGAAATCACACGCGTTCTCTCCCCTTATCATTAATGACCACTTCAATTTTTTCCGCCCTTCTCAAATCTGATGCAAATTTTCTGTGTAATAGGAAGTTGGGGCAGTAATCTGGTTGAAAGTGGTATCTATTATATACATGGCATGTTATAAATCATTTTTTAAAAAGTAACTTTTTATATAAGATTGAGGAAGCAATTGCCTACATCAAAGATGATGATGAAGATTGGGGTGAAAAGGCTAAAAGAGGGCTGATGACGATTATAGTGGCATCAAAGCTACCTTACGCTACCTTTTCATGCAGCCACTCCCCCTCTCCCTCCACTACCCCCACCTGACTCTACTGCCCTTCTCTAGCACATAGAAGCCAGGATTCAAGAATTTCCTTAGTATCTCACTACCGTGCCCACAAACCACCTGCATCCGCTTTCATTCTACCTTCCTTTTTATTCCAAAGAAGAAAACGTCTCCGCTAAGAAATTAGTCACTCCATCTGTGCTTTGAATTTCACCTCTTCATGTCTTACACTACGGATGATTATCTTTTACCTGTGTTGTGTAGTCAACGCTCTCCCACTCCCTGAAATTGTTAGTCTCATCTAAAAACGTCCTTTCTCCAACCACAGTCACCTCCAGCTTTGTTTCTCTTCTCTTCACAGCCAAGCTGTCTAAAGGTTCCGTCTCCAATTCCCACTTCCCACTCATGTCTCTGTAAACTCTAATCTGGATGCTGCCCCAGCCGCTTTACCAAATGGCTCTTGCTAAGATCACCGTTGACTTCAAGTGGCTGTATGCATTGGACACTATTCAGTAATTCCCTTGCTTGACCTCTCAGCAGCATCTAGCCAGTTGACCCTGTCCTGCTTTTTGAAACACTTTTGTTCCTTGGGTTTCCTCTTATTTTCTGGCAGTTCTTTCATTGTCCCCTCCACTTGGAGCTCCTCAGGGCTTCAACCTAGGTCCTCTTCTCTTCTAATTTCATGGTATGTCATTAAGTCATCACGCCCACTTCCATGACTTCAATTAATTTATCCTCTGATGACTCCCACACTTATAGGTCCACCAGACTTAAAATCCAACTGCTGCAGGACAGATCAGTACAGATACTTCACTGGCCCCTCCTAACTGGACTCGTCATCCTTTCTCCAAACCTGCTTTTTCTCCAAAGATGGATATTTTAGTAAATGCTGCAAACCAAGGAATAGCCATGGCTCGATACTTTCCCTCACCTCCCAGTCACCAAATTCTATTCAGTTTAGCTTCTTAATCTAATTTACTGACTTGTCCCCATCTTCCCTAGTCAGAGGTACGATCATCACTCACCTAGACCACTGCCATAGCTCTTCCACGGTTTTCTTGGGTATGTTTTGCCTTTCCAGTCCATCTTGCACACTGCAGCCCAAGTGATTTTTAAAAATAGCTTAATTTAAATACAGTTAACATACCTTATAGTCCACACATTTAACCATGTGATCTTTTAAAAACACATTCTGAGCAAGGTTGTCCCTTGTTTATAGTCTTAGGCTCAAGTCTGAATCTGGATTCCGACTTAAAAAGCCCTGTATGACCTTATTTCCGGGGGTCTCCAACTTCCTCCTTTGTGTGATTCGCCTCCTCACTGGGATCAGCCACAGATGCCTTATCTCTGTTTCTTGCCCTACTCTTTATTTCATTTTTACATGTAAAGCTTTATAGAATACTGTTCCCTCTTTACCCCCTTCTAACTCTTCATCAGACTTTTAGCCTTAGTTTAAATATCACTTCTTTCTCAATTTTTTTTTTATTGATTTCAGAGAAGAGGGGAGAGGGAGAGAGAGAGAGAAACATCAATGATGAGAGAGAATCATTGATTGGCTGCTTCCAGCATGCCCCATACTGGGGATCGAACCTGCAACCTGGGCATGTTCCCTGACTGAGAGTTGAACCATAACCTCCTGGTTCATAGGTCGATACTCAACCACTGAGCCACACCGGCCTGGACTAAATGTCACTTCTTTGGGAAAGTTTCCTTAATACCTTCAGGCCCTGGACTTTAGGGGATTCCTGTCTGATGTGTTCACACATCCCTCATAAAACTCTTCACAATTGTAAATGGTTGTTTAAAGTCTGACTTCCTGGTAGACTGTAGGACAGACACTGGGTCTACTGTTCCTTTCCCTCCTCACTGCCTAACATGGTTGCCTGGCACGGAACGTAAATACTGTTAGATAAATGTTGGATGAATGGTGGTGCTGCTGTCACCACTCCCCATGCCCTGCCCTGACCCCTGCTCCATTGTTGTTGAAGCCACCACTGCTAGAGCTGCTCTAAGTCTTACCGCTATTGCTCTGTGTTGAGAGGAACAGCATCAGAATGGGGGCTGTTTCACAACTTCTTTAATTAGGAACCCAGACTAAGTGCCAAGTCTAACGCTATTAACCCTGTTCTTGAGTCCTGAGGCCATCAGACTATAGGAAATACTTTTCAACTGGGAGCCAAGGGAGAAGAGTTAGAAAACAGCTGTCACAATCCAAGTTCACATATACTGTACAGATGAGTAGGTATTTACCATAATATGTGCATGGATACACATATGTAAGTGTGCATGTACAAATACAGGGCCCAGCTGTCACACTCAAATATGCATGCATGCATGCTCTCACAGAGGCAACCTGATACATACTCATTTCTTACATATGTACACAGAATGCAAATTGACATATGCTTGACACTTATGCATATGTACCAAGGCAAGCTGATACACTCACTACATATGTACACACACAGGCAAAGGACATATGTTCGATACATATGTATACATACAGAGGCAAGCTGACATATTTAAGCGCATGCAGTAGTAAAATATAATTATTTAGCTCCATTTGACTCACTCTAATTCTTTCATGTACTTAGCTTCTTGCTTTCTCTCTCTTTCATATTTCTTAGCTCAGTGGGTGCCAGGCTCAAGTTTCCAGGCTCTTGGCTGTAACCTCGTGTCCTTCCCTTTGACCCACCTGGCTCTTTGTCACGACTTTTCTTCCCAGTCATTTGGCTGTCCCTGCCAGCACCAGGCTGCCCTCCCGCAGGTGTCTCTAGTAGACAGACAGCTCAGATGAGCCCTTTTGACTGCTGACTTTCAGGTTTTGTTTTGGACCATAAGCTTTGGAGTCAGAGAGACCTCAATTTGAGTCCCAATCCTGCTGCCCACTCGCTATGTAACCTCTGACAAGTTACTTAACCTCACCCAACCTCACTTTTCTCATCTACAAAATGAGGGTAATCACAGCACCTCCCGCACTAGGTTTTTGGGAGCATTAATTAGATAATCTATGTGGAGCTCTTAGCCTCGCATATATGTGCAGTTAATGGCTACTGCTACTAATAATAGCTAACGCTTATAATGTGCTTACTGTGCCACTATTCTTTCTAGCCAATTATTTATTGAGTACGCTTGCAGTGTACTTAACATGGTTCTAAGCACTCTCCTTATACAGACCCATTTTATCCTTACAGCAACCCTATGAAGTAGGTAGAAATTTTAGCTCCAATGTTACAGACTATGGCTCTAAGGCATAGAGAAGTTGAGTAACTTGTCCAAGGTCATAGAGGTGGCAAGTGGCAGAGTTCAGATGCAAAACCAGATGGTTCAGTTCCAGAGCTTGCATTCTTAATTACGATGCAATACCTCTTACCATTCATGTCTGACTAGTTTTGTCAAAAAAAAAAACCAAAACAAAACCCTGTTTCTTTGGTATAATCCTTTATGAGTTAAAACCCTTGGAGAAATTTTGAATTGCAGCTGAAAATTTCCATTTGCTGAAAGATGAAGAAATGTCTTTATTCTGTATTCAGAGCGATACTGAACAATCAAATGACAAGACCTGTAGGAAAAACCCAGACATGCCTCCTCGGTCTCTCCACCCACTCAGGGGGACTGTTTGGGTGAGAAGTGTTTCACATGGACAGTGCTGAAGCCTACTCTCCTCCAGGCAGAGTGAGGCTGCCTCTCTGGGCTCCTACTGCACTTTTTGTTCAGATGTTGGTGATCCTTGGCTCCTTGGCTTCTGTGCATCTATGAAATTGAGGGCCATTAAGGGGATGTGGGTAGCAATAATAGTGCCTTCAACTGGAGTTGTAATTATAAGCAGTGTGATCACAACAGTCCCTGGGTGCAGGCACAGAAGCCTCCTGCTACACTGGCAGGGGGCTCAGGATGCTCAAGCACACTCCTTGATGGCTGCAGTCATAGTGATGCCAATCTTTGCTCCGTCTTGTATCAGCTGATGTCGCTTCTCCACCTGTTCATGCTAGTGATGGCTGGGGCTTTGAGATCAGATGGAGCCGGATAACTCCAACTTCCTAGCTTTCTGGTTTGGGCAGGTCACTTACTCTTACGCATCTCTGTTTCCTCATTTATAAAATGGAAATAATACCTACCAGTAGGGCGGGTGGGATGATTAGTGACAACAAATATGAAGTGCCTGGCAGTACCTGGGTTGTAGCAGATCTTCAGTAAATTATAACTGCTACTATTATGGCTCAATCCAACAAATAGTCTCTCTCACCAATATTATTATGATGGGGTCTCCCGTACTAGACTAAAAGTTCAATGAGAAGCAGGGTCTTTGTTTTGTTCACTGCTCTTTCTCTGCATCTAGAACAGTGCCCAGATCCTAATAGGTGCTCAGTAAGTATTTGTTGGACCAATGAATGAAATTTAAAACAAGTTGACCTTGCCCTCTGTCCATATTGGACTGGCCTGCACTCAGACCCTTATACTCACAGGCCCTTTGCTTATGATGTTCCCTCTGCCTGAAACACTTTCTCTTCACTTGATGAAGTTCTATTCACCCTTCTGATCTGTGCCGGTCTAACAGGTAAATCCTCTGACCTTCCCCTTCATAGCATTTATCAACGTTGTTGCAGTTTTATTTTTATTCGTATAATTGTTTAATATTTGACGGTAAACTTCATAAGGACCATGGACCAAGTCTATTATACTCATCATTGTATTTTCAGGGATCAGGAATGATAGGCCTTCAATGAAACATTACTGTCCTAGTTGGCTTTGCTCAGTGGATAGAGCATCAGCCTGTGAGGACTGACTGAAGGGTCCCAGGTTTGATTCCAGTCAAAGGCACATGCCTGGGTTTCGGGCTCGATCCCCCAGAAGGGAACGCTCAGGCAGCAGCTGATCAATGATTCTCTCTAATCATTGATGTTTCTATCTCTCTCCCTCTCCATTCCTCTCTGAAATCAATAAAAATATATTAAAAAAAATGACTGAACGATTTTTTTTAAAGACCCCTCTCTCTAGAAAGTGAGGTCTAATATCTCGTGTTGGGCGGGAGGCCAATCCCAGGCTTGCTCCAGCGCTGCCCCATGAATCATTCCGATGTTCCTGATGAAGCTCAAGTGCTGTGACTTCCTCCTATGGGGGCCCAATTTGTCAGTCCCAGATCGTCTCATTACTGTGTATCAGGGCTCTATTATGCTGCGAAACCCTTCAGCAGGAGGTCCAGAAAGCCCAGACTTTTGTCTGGGCTGGGAGTGTGGCTTAGGATTTACCATTTACTCTTCCCTCCTAAATCCCCCCTCTCTCCCCCCACTGCTCCATTTTGATTTATCGTTTAGCACACTGAGTTGTAGTAGTTAATTTTCAGATTTCCCTTCTCCCACCCGCCACATTCCCCCCCTTCCCATTGAGGCAGGGCTGTCTCTGGCCCCCAGAGGCTACTGCGGTGCCTGGCATGCAGTGAGTGGATGCTCACAAAGATTTCGTGAAGGAATGCAATGTTTTCCATGAGCAGAGCTTTGTTGAGGACAAAAACCAACTCATGTGAGAGAACACTACCTCTGGCTTAAAAAAAAAAAAGAGCTGAGCCAATCTTTTGTTCAATTTGGTTTGCATTTTCTGTTACTTGGAACTGAAAACATTCTGCAGAGCATAAATAATAGTGTTCAATTATAGGATTTCTTTCAGATAGATTATTAAAAAAATATTCATTGTGTATTCACTCTCACTCACTTCCTTAAGAAGAATAGACTTCCGTACCCCTTGTCTTTGAGCTCAGCTATGAGATTTGCCTTAGCCAGTGGGATGTTAGCAGACATGTACAAGCAGGGGTGTGAAATGTACTTGTACAGTGGGCATGTGCCCTTGAATCAATGCCATTGCCGTAAGATTTTCCCTTGATGGACCTAGGGTGTTATGCTAAGTGAACTAAGTCAGACAGAGAACGACAAATACCACATGTTTTCACTTATATGTGGGATCTAAAAGACAAAATACATGAACAATATAGAAACAGACTCATAGATGCAGAGAACAGACTGATGGTTCCAGAGGGAAGAGGATTGGGGTGGGTGGGGCAGGGTTTAAAAGGTGAAGGGATTAAGAAGTACAGATTGGTAGTTACAAAACAGTCATGAGGATATAAAAATAGCCCTAGCCAGTTTGGCTCAGTGGATAGAGCATCAAGGGTCCCAGGTTTGATTCCGATCAGGTACCTTGGTTGCAGGCTCCTCCCTGGCTTGGGCCCTGGTCAAGGCATATGCAGGAGGCAACCAATCAATGTGTTTCTCTTACATCGATATTTCTCTCTGTCTTTCCCTCTCTTTTCCACTCTCTGTAAAAATCAATGGAAAAATATCCTTGGATGAGGATTAAAAAAAAAAAAAGAATCATCTCCTCTTAGTATTTCTGACTGGGTTGTGGTCAGCAGTCAAATGAAAGAGGCAGAATACTGAGGCTGGGAGAGCCAAGACATAGGGCAAGGAAAGCAGCACAGGGAAGATCAAGTTTACCTGAGAAGCTGCTGAAAGAGGGGTCTGGGGAGGAGTCCTCAGCTGTAGTTGAGCAGTGAGGAACCTGGATCATACCTGATTCAAAAGCCAGAAGTTGAATTTCAGTTGTAACAACTGCAATGCCACTGCTTATAGGTTAGAGGTTTGGGGTAAATCTTAATAAGATATTAAAGATGTGAATTTATATAAAAAGCATCATGAAAGTAAAATTTAAAAGGAAAGAGCTTTTTCAAATATAATAAAAACTTCCATTGAGGCCGAACTTTGGGGGTGAATAACTGGAGTGGGTTCCACCACATCTCCCGGAGAGGCACTGCTGTGGCATGGAGGCTCTGCCAGGCATTGGTTTGGATGGGTCCCCGCAACAGGGAGGACAGGATGGAGGAGATGTGAGGCTGATGGTGCTGGTCCCCTGACGCCCGGGAAACAGGGAAACGGGTGCTCCCGTAGTCAGAGTTGCTTCCTGGGCCCGTACCGCGTGAGACAGATGCACTTGATGGGCCTGCTGGGAACAGGACTTCAGGAAGGACATATATGTCTGGAAGGCTGTGGTCCAAGGCCATTTTTGCTGGCTATACGTGGGGTCTCTGGAACCAGAGGGAGCCCACAGCTCTTCTTAAAATTGAAGGTGTTTATACTTGAAATGAAACAGAATTCTATGTAGGCGAGAGATGTGCTTATGTGCACAAAGCAAAGAACAACACGGTGACTCCTGGTGGCAAACCAAACAAAACCAGAGTAATCTGGGGAAAGGTAACTCGTCCTCATGGAAACAGTGCCATGGTTCGTGCTAAATTCCGAAGCAACCTTCCTGCAAAGGCTATTGGACACAGAATCCGTGTAATGCTGTACCCATCAAGGATTTAAACTTACTGCAAATAAATGAAAAGGATTTGTTTCCCTGTGTTTTGGTAAAAAAAACAAACAAACAACAACAACAAAAAACAGCTTCCATTGAAAAGAATTCAGACAAAATAACCCATATTTCAGAAGTAATCACTATTAATATATGACTGTATATTCTTTTTGACATTTTTTTTCCCTATGGTTGTATACACACACACACGGGCATTTTAGGAAAATGGGATTTTTCTCACACCTACTCGTTAGTACCCTGCTTTTCTCCAGGCTCATAAACACTAACCCATCATCACTGTCTAATATTCCAATGTACACAGAGGCACCATATTTTATTTCTCATGGATGGACATGTAACATTTATAGGCTGTGATGAACATTCATATACACATTTGTTGCTCTTGTTAATCCTCACCCAAGGATACTTTCCCCAATGATTTCTAGAGAGAACGGGAGGGAGCAGAGGGAAAGAGAGAAGGAAGCATTGATTGGCTGCCTTCCTCATGAGCCCCCAGTGGGATTGAGGAATCTGCAACTGAGGTACATGCCCTTGACCAGGAATCGAACCTGCCAGCCGATGCTTTAATGATTGAGCCAAATCAGCAGGGCAAACATTCATATATATATATTTTGTGTGCTTGTCCAATTATTTCTTTAGGATAAGTTCCAATATGTGCAATTGTTAGGTTAAAGAGTAAACATATTTTAAAAGTTTTCATACATGTTTGAATTGCCCTCTCAAAATGTATAAATTATTAGTGCTAGATTTTGTCTGTTCTTTTAACTATTTATTGTTAATCATTTATGGAAAAAAATTGTGGTTTTAATTTGCTTTTTATTATGGAATATCTTTGTATATATCTATTGTCAGTATTTTATGTGATAAGGCATAAAATACAGATCGCTTCCCATTTTTTTTTATGTCAACGTTTCCTTCTTGATTTATACTAGTTCTTTATATTAAGTTATTTACACTGAAAACATTTTCCCTAATGTGGCTTTGTCTATGGTGGCTTTTCACTTGTTTAAAAAAATGTTATGAGTAAAATTTATCAGTTTTTCAGTGAGATTTAAAAAATTCTTCGGGGGTGAGAGGCAGCATAATGGGATGAAAAAAGGCAAAGATCTTTTAAACTGTTTAGCCCACAATCTTCCTGCCTATGGCTGGGTCTTCCTTATCATAATGCCATAGGAAGAGCACTGGCCTGGGAGTCCCTTTACCTCTATGGGTTCCAACTTCCTCATCTGTAAAATTGGGATGAGAATGAAAACTTCCTTGTAGAGCTATAAAAAAGAATTGGAGAAAATGCACATAAAGAGCTTGGTCCAAGTCAGGTATATAGCAAATCTCTCTATAGTACCTATTATTAGTAGGAGAGGGCAATATAGAATCTTTTGTTGACAGAGCATAAATGAGCTCAGGAGGCTTTGGCTAGAAATAAATGATAATGATTTATTCAAGGGTCTTAGGGTTTGCAAACCATTAACTAGGTAATACCAGAGTGTTGCAAAGAAGAAAGAAAAGCTGAGGGTTCTTACAGTAAAAAGTACATTTTTGAGAAGAATCAGTCCTGGGTTGGCTTTCGGTGATAATCCTTAATGACCAGTAGTCTGGACAGTTGGATGTCAGGTTAAGTGACATTCTGGGTATGTGAGCATTCTTTCCTTAGTCCCTCAGATGGTTATCAATGAGGGTTTTCTGGTGGTTCCTAGTCCCTATGAAGTACTAGGAAGTTCAAAGGAGAAGGGATTAAGCAATCCTATATAATAAGTGTCTGATTGTCCAGTCGCAGTTCAACCAATCAAGGAGTAATATGCTAATGATATGCTAAGGCCGCTTAACCACTGGCTATGATGGGCACTGACCCCAGGGGGCAGATGCTCAATGCAGGACCAGTGCATTCCCACAGGGAGAGTGCTGCTCAGCCAGAAGCCAGATTCTCAGCTGGCAGCAGCGGGGGCCAAGCCTTTCCCACCTCAGCAGCAGCACTGAGATGTCCAACTGCCAGCTTAGGTCTTCCCCGTCCCCCCTCAAAACCCCAGCCATCAGTTGGACATCCCCCAAGGGCTCCTGGACTGGGAGAGGGTGCAGGTGAGGCTGAGGGAACCCTCAACCTACCCCCTGCAGGAATTTCATGCACCCAGCCTCTAGTAAATAAAAAAATTAAAAAAATAAATGTTTTTTAAAAAAATTAAAATAAAAAAAGCTTAAGTTCCCGGGCTAGTTAAAACAAGCACAGAATCACTTTCTCATACCTCCATCTACTTGATTTCAGTAATTTGGCAGCTTGACTACGGTGACTCCCTTTTACGTCTTCAACTCTATGCCTTACTTGCAAACAGTATTTTAAATTCAGTTGGTGTCCGTGGGAATGGGGTAGGGGCGAGGATCCCGGACATTTAGCCATGTACCCCCATCTCTCCGAACGACATCACCGGAGTCACCACTTGGGGGTCTAATGCCGGTCCCGCCCGAGTCGTGGTGGTGACCTTGGACTCGTCCCCCTCGCCTCCCCAGGCTTCGGCTGGCTCCCGGGAAGCTAGGTATGTCCTAGACACTAGTCTCACTTCCCACCAGCTGCGGGGCGCAGGGGGACCTCAACCTCGCCTGCTGGGGACGGCAGAGGCGCCGGCTGGGGCCGTGCCTACCGAGCACCCCCGGCGCGGACGGGCCCCCCGAGACCGGCCCGCGGGGCGGCCGCGCCCCCCGCCCTCCGCGCTCGCGCCCCGCCGCTCGAACAATAGCTCCCCCGGAGGCGGCGCCGGCCGCGGGCGCCGGGGGTGTGTGCGCGGGGCGGGGTCGCAGCCGCCCCTCCCGCCGCCCCATTCGTCACGCGCCCCTCACCGGGCGGGCCGGGGTCTTTGTGACGCGGAGGCGACAGCCGCGGACACAAAGGGAAGGCGAGGAGGCGAGCGCGGGGCTGGGCCCGCCCCCGTCCCCGCCCCCGCGACCCCCGCCGGCCGCACGCGCGCGCCCGCCCGCTCGCTCGCTCGCCCAGCCTCGGACTCCCCGGCGTGGGCTCGCGTCCCCGCGCGCACCCGCCCCTCGCGTGCGCCCCGACCCTCCGGCTGTCCAGGTCGCTGCGGTGGGACCGGGATGCCGCGGGGCCGCACGCGGGCTCCCCGGCGCGGCTGCTAGGAGGCGCCGAGGCGGCGGCGGGGCTCCCGGCGCGCGGCTGGATGCCCCGGGCCTGCGGCTCCCTGCGCTTCCCGCCGTCCAGGGGCGCCCGCCATGGGCGCCGCGGCCGCTGAGGCGCCGCTCCGGCTGCCCGCCGCGCCGCCGCTCGCCTTCTGCTGCTACACGTCGGTGCTCCTGCTCTTCGCCTTCTCTCTGCCCGGGAGCCGCGCGTCCAACCAGCCCGCCGGTGGCGGCGGCAGCGGCGGCGGGGAGTGTCCCGGCGGCAAAGGCAAGAGCATCAACTGCTCAGGTAGGTCCGGCCGGAGCCTGCCCGGAGCGTCCCCTGCGGCCCCTCCCTCCCTCCCTCCCTCCGCCGGCGCCTCTGCCGCCGCCTCGCTCTGGGGCCCCGCGGCCGGTCTGCGAAAGGCCCCGCGCGGGGGTCCCGGGGAGCGGGCCCGAGGGCGCTCGAGGGCGGAGGGCGTGGAGCCGGGGGAGCCGTGCGGGCTCGGGGGACCGGCGCCGGGGATGGGAGTGGCCGTGCGTGCGTCCCTGTGTGTCGGGCGGCGGGGCGAGGTGGGGAGGCCGGGGCGCAGCGAGGGGAGGCAGCCCGCCAGGCTCCCCGTGTGATCGCGGATGTGCAGGCGGAGCGCGTGTTTATGTTGTGAAGGCTCCGGGGAGAGAGTGGGGCCCGGGCGGGGCGGGTGTGTGTGTGTGTGTGTGTGTGTGTGTGTGTGTGTGGCCCGAGGCTGGCGGCCAGGGGAGTGACCGTGTGCTGGGGAGGTTCTTAGGGCACCGGGATCTCGAAGGAGCGTGTGAGTCAAGGGAACAGGAGGCCCCAGAGGACGAAGATGGGCCATGTGGACTCACTGTGTGTGTGGGTGCAGAGGTGGGCGCTGGGGGGTTGTGGGGGACACCGCTCTGTGGACCTGAGCCGGGAGTGGGGCGCAGGAAGTGACCCTATGTTTTCCTGTGTCGCGCATGGGTGAAGTTTGGGGCTCAGGGATATGGCCTGGGGCATGCATTAGGAGAAAGGGCGGGGGTCCTGGAGTGAACCCCGTGGTGCCGATGCGGAAGGAAGGAACTAGGGAGTCATCCCGTGTAATAGCAAGAGGTTATTGGGTTTCAGAGGGTGCCTCGCGGAGCAAGGTGTGACCCTGGGTTATTGAGGGGGTCTGTGCGCGTGTCTGTTTTGCGGGAGAGCCTGGATGTGGGCAACAATCGGGGCTAGGGAGTGAGTGACCTCTCCCCTCACTCTGAGGCCGCCTGCCCGCCCCCCCCCCCACTCCCTTACAGCTGTTGGAAACAAAGAGCTTGCTGGGACTTTAATGGATGAGGCTGGGGAGGAGGGTATTTGGGCAGCAAAGTTCCCTCTTCCTCTCCGAAGGGGTCCCAGAGGAGCCCCGGGGCTAGGAGAGGCGTGAAGGTCTCATGTGGGGGTGGGTGGGTCCTCCTGGAGCTGGCTAGCAGATGCTAGCGATCGTAGCCACAGCCTTGCCAACTTCCCCTTTTATCAATTCTCAGGTCTCCATTTGTCTTCTTTAAACTAAGGGGGTGGGCCTAGAGGCTTGGGGTGGGGAGGGGAAGAGGAGGGAAGGGGAGGGGAAGGAGGAGGATGGACATTAGGCCACTGGGGATCCACGGGCTTGCCTGACAGACAACCTTTGTACCTTTGAGCTATGGAAGGGGCTTTGTTTCTGGGAGGAGGAAGCAGGGGGCCTTAGCACAGACTCCTATGCTACCCCAACGAAGAAAACCTTTGGCCCGCTGTTTAGACCTTCAAATCTTTTCATAATTTTCATAATGGTATGTTTTATGATGGGAGCAGGATTTTGAGCACAGTAAACAATGGCATGCCATTAAAAGCTTTTCCACCCATGTAATAACTTTTACTTTATTTTTCTCATGTTAAGAGGGATATGGGGTAATGCTTTAATAAATAATCACACACTAATGGTTGAGGATAAAAGCCATTTGTATTTTAGAGTGTCTTTTGGTAGCATTGGTTATCAAACTTGTGAGTGATCACACCGTGTCAGAATATTTTATGGGCTGATGTGCTGTGGTTATGTGATCTTGCTAAGCTAATTTTTCCTTAGCATCATACAGTGTTGATGGGTGTTTTGTGCATGTCTTTCTAACCCGAGTGCATAGTACAAATTTTAAGGAAGGACACAGGGCTGGGAAACCATGTGGTGTATGAAAAGGGAACTGATTTGGGGATCATGGTCCTTGTGAATAAGCACCTGCATTATTTGGAGCAAATTAATTTCTCTTTTATTAAAAGAAGGACTTGGATCTAATAATATCTGAATCTTCTTTAAGGATATATTTATGTAAATGTCCATAAATTAGGCTGATCAAATAAAATGTTTCCTAGTGCTAAGATAACACTTGAATCATTCTAGTCTAAACTAGTTTTCCTCTTTTTAAACAAATTTTTCAGAGAGGAAGGGCGAGGGAGAGAGAGAGAGAAACACTGATGGTGAGAGAGAATAATTGATTGGCTGCCTCCTGCATGCCCTCATTAGGGATCAGCGTGCCCCAGCTGGGAATCTGAACCATGACTTCTAGGTTCATAGGTCGACCCTCAACCACTGAGCCACACCAACCAGACAAGCTAGAGTTTTAACTAAATGCATTTGTAAATTCTTGTCAGGATGAAGACCTGGGAATGATTCATATGGAAACAAATTTTTTTAACTTGATTAATTAGACAATTAGAGTAATTGAGTCTGGACATAGACATCTGTTAAGCATCTTGAGATTATGTAGATTTTTGTTGTTGCTTTTATTACCTAGATATTTCCCACTTTGTTTCCTTTTTATATTTGAGTTGTGGAAGCTAAATGCTGGCCTTGACTCCCTGTTGATTTTTGGTTTTGGACCTTCAGTTCAGCCCACTTAGACCTCTTGAGAGCCTGATTCATGGAAATGGCTGGAATTCTGTGATATTTTACTTGAGACTTCCTTCCAAATTGGTTGATATTGATACATTAGTCAACCAGATGTTCAACCAGCTAGCTGCTATACATCTTCCTAGAAAAGTTTAACAGATTTATGAGCTTCTTCTGTTCAACATTTTCCCATTTTTTCCACCAGCCTATCATTAAAAGATTCTGTTAGAATCTTTTTGTATTTGTATGAATTATCCTCCCTTTTTTCATTTTAGTAATGCTATCAAAAAGCAAATGTTGCATAGCCTGCCTTAATAAAGACCCCAGGGTGGCATTTTCTTTTTATTGTGTTCAAAAACTTATGTAGCTATTCTAAAATTTTTCCAGGGATACATAGCAAATTGACCCTAGATATTTTTCTGTATTGACATTTCTCCCTTTTTGAAAATTGAGAATACGTTCTTTCATTCCTGGCCTTTTTGGCTGCTTGTCAAAATAGGTTAGATAGTCAGCACTCAGATCTAAAAGTTTTGTCAGTATCACGAAGTGTGATTTGCTTGGGTCAGAAAGCAAATTCTTTTGAGCTAGCTCTGTATTCCATTACCATCCACTCGAATGCCACTTACCTTAAATGTTAGCCCCCTTTTATCAGAGTTCTACCCTTCCCAGCTTAAAGATCATATTCCTTGATGAAGATAACCAAAACACATAAGAAGCTCAATGGGTCTGCATTTGTCCCTGTCATCTCTTGATATTACATCATCTTCCCTAAGCAGTGAGTTCTTTGTTGAGCTCTTTTAAGTCTAAACAAGCTTTTATTTTTTTAAATTATTATCCTTTAGCCTCAGCTTTCCAATCATTCTTGACTTTATACTTATTGCTTTACTTGTCTATTCTTTTAAAATCTAACTTATTAAAAAGTTCCCTGTTCATCTAAAGAGTAAAGAGTTTGGAAATTCATGATTCATGTGAAGAAAGATGAACTTCGGAGAAAGGTAGCCTCAGACATGGATATATATATATATATATATATATGTGTGTGTGTGTGTGTGTGTGTGTGTGTGTGTGTGTGTGTGTGTGTGTGTATATATATATAAATTTGTAAAATGAAGATAATGATAATGGCCCTTTTTGGCTCTAGAATGAGAAGAAGGAGAAGGCCAAATATGTGAGATATTTCTATCTTAGGGAATGTGGTTAAAGAGATAGAAAAACGTGGTTGGAGCATCATCTTGTGCACCAGAAAGTTGCGGTTTCGATTTCCAGTCAGGGCGCATACCAAGATTGTGGGTTCCATCCGCCATTGGGGGATGTAGGGGATGCAACCAATTGATGTATCTCCCCCACATCAGTGTTTCTCTCTCTCCCTCCCTCTCTAAAATCAATTAAAAAATGCCAAAAAAGTCATGGAAGTTAGAAGTTGTCCTTGATTGTGATATGGTGGTAAGGCTGGTTTAAATGGATGACATATATTTTAGGTTAAGAGAAATGCCTAGTTAGTGGTAGTGCAGGATTCTGGGAATGAAAAGTGAGTTGTCCCTCATTAGCATGGAATCATGGTCAGGGCACTTCTAGATTCCTGGTATGTAACATATGGTTATTTATTAATTTATTTGGTGAACCTTGATCGACTGCTCATTTAGTGTAATCTAATATTCTAGATGTTAAGGGAAATACTGTTTATGAGAAGCTATTTCTGCTCTTAAGGGCCTTATATTTCTAAAAGAGGTGGTTATTAGCCTCTTGTAAATATATACAGTGGAAATTTCTGTTTAACACATCTGGACTTTCTCTCCCATCAATAAGCATTTATTGAATGCTGACAGTACTGACAAATTTTAAGGTCTGCAGTTGTTTTCAGTATATTCACAAAGTTAGGTAATCATCACCGCTATGTCATTCCAGAACATTTTCATCATACCAACAAGAAACCCTTATACTTATTAATAGTCATTGCATGTTCCTCTCTTCCCCCAGACCCTGACAACTATTCTACTTTCTGCCTCTATGGATTTGTCTGTTTTGGACATTTGCATATAAATGGAATAATATAAGATATGACCTTTTGTAATTGGCTTCTTTCTCTTTGTATGCTGTTTTCAAGGTTCATTATGTAGCATTCCTTTTTGTGGCTGAGTAGTATTTCATTGTGTGGCTATATATCACATTTTGTTTATCCATTCACCAGTTGATGGACAGTTGAGTTGTTTCCACTTTTTGGTTATTATGAATAATGCTGCTATGAACATTCATGTACTAGTTTTGGTGTGGACATATGTTTTTAATTCTCTTGGGTATATACGTAGGGGTAGAATGGCTGGGTCACATGGTAGCTGTTTAACATTTTGGGGAACTGCCAAGTTGTTTTCCAAAGTGGCTGCAGTATTTTGGGTTTTTACTAACAATGTCTGAAGGTTCCAATTTCCTCACATTCTCTCCAACACTTATTATTGTCTTTTTGATTATAATCATCCTAGTGGCTGTGAAGTTGTGTATCAGTGTGGTTTAGATGTGCCTTTCTGTAATGACTAGTGACCTTGAGCATATTTTCATGTACTTATTGATTCTGTAAATGGCCATATAAATTTCTTATTGGAGAAATCCCTATTCAGATTCTTTACTGGGTGTAATTTTAAACTATTCTGACTACATCCCACAGCACAGGGATGCCCAAACTGGTAGGTTAACTCTAGTTTGTCATTCGATTTCTCTGCCTACCAAGAAAAGTCCATTGTGTGTGTTCTCAGATTTATTTGTACCTCGGGTATAAACTAGTAAGAACTACTCACATTGATTAAATATGAGTGCAGAAAGAGTTGTTTTTATGAAATGCTTTGAAAAAAATTGATAAAAGCATGAGGCTGAAAGAACTGCCTTTCAGTGAATTAGATTGTGGTCAAGACAGCTGAAGCAGATTGGAGCAACCTTGTCAATCTCTTGAAGGATTCTGCTCCTCCAAAGCTTTGCAAATATTTTTTTGAAGTCCTTGTTCCACTATAAAGAGAAAGAAAATAGACATTGTGGATAATGGATTCTGGGTGTGGTTTAGCCAAGAAAATGACCCCCATACTCTAGAAATTTTGGTGCTATGTGAGGAAAGGAATGTACATTTATATGTTTGAAGTTAAAAATGATTAAAATATGTACATAACATTTCTACCTGAATTTTTTTGATTAATTGGTCAGCACTTAGTTTTGTATATTTTTGAAAAGAGGGTTTCCACTGTACATAGTGCTCTACAGAAGATACGATACAGTGCCAAGGGAATGAGTAATTTTGATTTGTAGGAATCAGAACCACTTTTCCTGAGTAAGTGGCACTTGAACTGGGCTTTACAGACAGAGTGGCATGTCATCTTGGAACTCCAGGCACACTTGCCTGAGGCTGTTGCTGTTGGGGTTCCTTTTGCCTGGAACCTTCTTGTCCCAGATATTTACCCCTCAGCTCTGCGAGGCACTTCCAAAATGATGCCTTCAAATTGCAGCCTTTTCTACCTTCCATCTCCTCTGCCCCTCTGCCATCCTCATCTTCCTTTATCCCTTTTTCCTGCTCCAAAGCACCTTTTCCTGTGTGATGTGTTAGTTAAGTCTCCTCTGTGTAGATCCATGAGGACAGGGGTTTTTGGCTGTTTTATTCACTGCTACAGAGTCAGTGTCCCTTACATATTTAACGTATGTAGAATGTATGAGTGACTGAACGAACACAGAAACTGAGTTGGGAAGGGTATTCTAGGTCGAAGGAATGGCATTAGAAAAGGCACAAAGATGGGGCAGTGAAGGGAATATTTGGGGATCCTGGGATATGGGGACTTGGGTAGGAGATGCCTCACACACTGCACCACATTAGTTTAGTGGAGGGCCTTGGAGGCTGATCTGATGAAGACAAAGGGAAACTTTTAACAGATTTGAGTAACATCATGGTTTAAAAAAGCAAAGTATGAATTGCTGAAGATGTAAAGGGCAGAGACGGGAGCATGGTGAAAGATAACTGGAAATAGAGGGAGCCCAGAGGACTCGTTTGGCTTACACAGTGTTTTTTAAAATTGCCATTAAAAATCTGAAGGTTTCACTTCAAAGTCTGGATTTTGGTCTCCTGTCTGAAGTTGGAGGCAGTGGCAACATTGGGCTCTCATGTCTCCATGGCAGAAATCAGCCAGAGCTGTTCAGTGGGGCCCGAGCTCTTTCCTTGGCTAGCCTTTCGTTGATCTTTTTCTTCCTTAGCTATTGGCTCCTGGTGTAGGAGACGGGATGCTCTTAATTTGGGATGGAGAGCCAGTTTGGAGGAGAGTCAAACTGGCGTTTATTTCTTCACTCATTCTTGTTATTCACAATCAGCAAGTCGGATGGAAATCCTTCTGCAGGGCCACCCTTCCTGTCTGAAACCTTCTGCCTGTACTCCTTGCAATTCCACTGGTCTCTGTTCTTTTCAACTCTTCCCTTGAATCCACGTCCAACCCCTTTGTATTTGAAAGCTACCCTGCTATATCTCATTATAACCATTCTCTTGAAATGCTTTCTGGTGATTTTTTAAATCATATCTGTTTTCCTTTATTAATTTTACTAGAGGCTCAATGCACAAAATTCATGCAAGAGTAGGCCTTCTTTCCCCTGGCTGCTGGCATTGGCTTCCCCCCAGGACCCGAGCTTCCCTTGCAGCCCCAGCTTTGTCCGGAAGGTCGTTTGGTAGGACAGTTGGTCTAATTAGCATATTATGCTTTTTATTATTATAGAAGATACCTTAATTTTAGTACTTCCCCCTTTTCAGCTTCACTTTTTATTTTTGATCTTTCTAAATTTTTAGGTGGAAATAGATCATCATGTTTCTTTTTCCTTTCCACTGATAAAATTCCTTTCATTGTTGTTATAAAATATATGAATTTAGATGTACTTACAGTTTTTGTTTTTTTGCACTATGGTCTAAGAATGCATCATGGGAATTTCTAGCTTTTGTATTAAAACTAGGTGTGTCTCAGAGTCCTAGTATGAGAACAAATTATGTGAAAGATCCTTGTACTCCAGGAAAGAAAGTGTTTTTTCCTTGGCTTCTAAGTCCCCTACTATATACCTTACTTGGACATTTTTATTTCGAATTAATTTCATCTTAGAGAAAAATTGCAGGTGTTTAGTTGTTAAAATTTTACTACATTTGCCATATTGTCTCTGTATCTATCTATCTAAATCTTTCTTTTTCTGAACCTGACTCTGTCAAGTTGCACCTACTTAGGGGAATGGTTTAAAATATGCTTTATGTCACTTCTGTAATTTTCTTTGTTTTGTCGCCTCCTAGTAATGAACAATTGAAGCCTCCAATTACAATGATATAGATTTATTTTTCACAGTTTTCCAGTTTATCTTATATTTTTGTTACTCTACTTAGGACATATACATTTTCCCAGGCAAAAACAAAATTTTATTTTGTTTCATATTTTTTTGTACTTTTAATTTTTGTGTAGGGTGGATTTAAGGAATCTGTGTAAATCATAATGCTCATCTTTTTCTGGATTTGTGTTTATCTTTTAGTTTTTAAGTGTTAGGATTTGTTTCCCAACACAGATATAGACCATTCTGCCTTCATAGGCATTTACCCATTTACATTAAACGGAGTAATTATGATATTTGTGTTGCTGTCCATCATCATCATTTTTGAAAGTGTACAATCAAGTATTTTTTAAGTATAGCTCCAAGGTTCTACAGCTGTCTCCACGGTCAGCTGTCTCCAGTTTGGCTTAGTGGATAGAGTGTCGGCCTGTGGACTAGAGGGTCCCAGGTTCGATTCCGGTCAAGGGCATGTACCTTGGTTGCAGGCACATCCCCAGTGGGAGGTTTGCAGGAGGCAGCTGATCAGTGTTTCTAACTGTCTATCTCTCTCCCTTTCTCTCTGTAAAAAATCAATAAAATATATTTAAAAAAAAAGAACATAAATGTCTTCCTCCCAAAAAGAAACTTCATATTGTTTAGCAGTCACTCCCCAATCCCCGCTTCCCCAGCCCTAGGCAATCATTAATCTATCTTTGCTATGTATTTGCCTATTCTGGACATTTCCTATGAATGGAGTCATACTGTATGTGACCTTTTGTGACTGGCTTCTTTCACTTAACATGTTTTTCAAGGTTCACTCGTGTTGTAGCATGTATTAGTATTTCATTCTTTTTGTGTATGAATAATATTCCATTGTGTGTGTGTGTGTGTATATATAGATATATATAGATATATATAGATATATATATATATATAGATATATATAGATATATAGTATATATGTATGTCACATTTTGTTTTTCCTTTCATCAGCTGATGGCCATTTGGGATGTTTCCACTTTTTGGCTATTATGAATAATTAGGGGCCCAGTGCACACATTTGTGCACCTTGAAAGGAACTGTGGGCCATGAGGCTGCTGTGGGCACAGGGGTGGGTCTTGGCCCATTCTCTGCACCCCTGCCCAGTCCCTCCCTCTACGGTCCTCTGGTCCCCTGACTGCCAGAAGCCCTGCTCCCACTCGCTTACGGCGCAGAGCTATTGGGACTGTGCAAGCGAGGCCTGAGCTGTCAGTGGGTGTGAGCAGCGGCTGCCTACCCCGATTACCCCTCAGGAGCAGAGGGAGGTGGAGAAGCCCTGAGGGGCGATCGGGTCCAGCAGCTGTTGCTCACACCCACTGACGGCACCAAGCTCCAACATCGGGTGTGAGCAGCAGCAGATGTGAGCGGGGCCGAGGCCAGCAGTAGGTGTGAGTGCCGGGCAGGACTGCAGCGTGCGGGAGCAAAGAATTTTCAGTAACCACCAGAGGCTTGCCCCGATGACTTGCACCCCACCTTTGTCTGGTGCCCCCACTCACCTGCTCTACCATCCCACCATGGCCAACACCTGCCATGTTCTGCGCGTGCCCCCTGGTGGTCAGCACGTCATAATGACCAGTTGTTTGGTTGTTTTGCCCCTCGGTCTATTTGCATATTAGCCTTTTATCATATAGGATGGTGCTGTGAACATTCATGTACAAGTTTTTGTGTAGAAATATGTTTTTAATTCTCTTGGATTTATTCCTAGGGCTAGAATTACTGGGTCAATGATAACTCTGTGTTTAACATTTTGAGGACTGCTAAACTGTTTTCATCAGCAATGTCTGATGGTTCCAGTTTCTCCACATCGTAGCCATTGTTATTGTCTTTTTTTTTAACTTCATTTATTATACACAGCCTTACTCTTTTTAATAAAAAAATTGACTTTTAGAGAAAAGACGGGTAAAGAAGAGAGAGAAACATTGATGTGAGATAAGTTCCGTTAGGTTCATATTTTTTTATCCCTCATTTCTCCAGTATACACATATGTGGTTTCTTTAATGGAATTTGAATTCTCATTTTTTTTTTTAAAAGCTGTATTGGAGGATAATGTCATCCATCCTCCTTCTTCCTCTTTTTTTTTTTCATTGTTAAAAACATTGTTCTAATAAAATTGTTTTCATTATTCCTACTATTAGCTTCATTATTAGCTTCTCTCATGGGAGAAAGGAAGCATTTAGGACTCGGCCTACTTCTCATGCACTTAAAAATTCTATGTTTAAATCTTAAAATTCCCTTGGCATTTGCTTTTAGTTTATCAAATGATTTTAATCCTTTGCTACTATTTTAATATATATTTTTTTTTACCAGTGTCATGTATTTTTCATGGCTCAGTTGTTTCATCCTTTTTTGAAAAGTCACTTCATGTTCTAAAGTTCTTAGCGTATTCTTCCATTTTCAAAAACTTTGACAGGTGTTTTGCTTTCAGCCACAGCTCCATTTCCCTCACTTTTGTGCAAGTGTTCTGATCCTCTCTTTTCCATGGTTTCAAAAAAAAGGGGGGGGGGGAAGAAAAAAAATCACACCTTTTTTCTTGGTTATGAAGGCAGTGTTTGTTCAATGTAAAAAATTTGAGGAATATGGAAAAATATACAGAAATGTGAGATGATTGCCATCTGCCTCTCTAATAACTTAATGTTGATCCTGAAGTTATTTTTTTTATGCCAGCAACATTTTGAGCCGTTTTCTTGATGTTAGTGTTTGCTTTGACATTTTTTGTTTAAACTGGAGTCACTATTGTTCACAGGTCAGATCTCCTTTCAGAATTTTAAAATTCAGTTTGTTTTGTCTTGTCAGCTTTCATCTAATACTGTTTTGTGAGTGAATCTAAACCGCTGATATTTCTATATCAGTTCTGTTGTTTACAGCCTTATTGATATACTAGGGGCCCGGTGCACAAAAATTTGTGCACTCGGGGTGGAGGGAGTCCCTCAGCCGGGCCTGTGCCCTCTCACAGTCTGGGACCCCTCAGTGGATGTCCTATGATGGCCCCAGTCTGCCAGGCGCCTTTTGTGTGTGTGTGTGTGTGTGTATGTGTGTATGTGTGTGTGTCACCACTGGGGACCTGCCCCCAGCCGCATCTGAGGCTTGGAGCAGTCCTCCTGTGTGTGTCTACCTGCCGGGGGCCTGCCCCCAGGCACACCGTCAAGGCTTGGAGTAGGCACCCCCTCTATGTTGATCTCTCAGACTCTTGCCCTCCCCTGCATGTTGTTCTCTTTTTTGAGATGTGACCAGGGCTGGGTGCTGCCTGCCTCCCAAGCTTGCCTACTGCCCATCTTCCTCCAGCCACCAGAAAGCAGGGAAAACCCCGCCTTGTGGTCAGGCCAGCCTTTTCCTGCTCCCTGATCCCCGGAAGGGACCTGGGAAGCCACCAAGCAGGCCGCCAACTCTTTCCCACTCACCGGTCCCCTGCTGCCTTCCTTTCCCCCTTCCCGGTGCCACCATGGAGTCTGGGGAGCTGCCAAGCAGGACCCTGGCCCCTGCAGCCTTGCTTTCCTGCTCCCCGGTGCCCCGCAAAGGGCCTGGGCAGCCACCAAGCAGGCTGAGACCCCCCCGCCGCCTCTTTCCCGCTCCCCGTCCCACCACCTTGCTTTCCCACTTCCTGGTGCCCTGCAAGGGGCCTGGGCAGCCACCAAGCAGGCCACTGACCCCCCGCTGCCTCTTTCCCACTCCCCGGCCCGCCACCTTGCTTTCCCACTTCCTGGTGCCCTGCAAGGGGCCTGGGAAGCCCTCCAAGCAGGCCACTGACTCC
>PVJC01010951.1:27760-42691 GCA_004026665.1 Murina feae | reverse complement strand
GGAGGGAGGGGGAGAGAGAGAGAGGAATTGCCTTGGAGAAAGAGAATAAAAAACAACAAAGAAATGGTAAGTCCAAAAAAGGGGAAAAATGGAGAGTGGTGCTATCCCCCACCTTGAACCCCCACAAGCCACCTGCACACTGGCCTGGCTTTGCCGCTCGCTGTTACTCTCCATTCCACGGCCCAGTCCCATCACAGTATTAGGGCACAGGCTAAGCTGCTGTAACAAAAGCACTCACAAATATGTAGGTTTAATAAGATTGGAGGTGACTTTTCTCTCACTTCACAGTTCATACGTAGATAGTTCCATGCTTATAGTATGACTGTGCCATACCTCTGTGTGGTCTCAGTCTCTGCGTTCAAATTAACTGCTCCAGCACCCGCCACAGTTCAAGCCACTGGGATGGCAAGAAAAGACAAGACCACACGCCCCTTCCATGGCATGCTTTTCCTCTGCTCACATCCCATTGGCTAGAAATAAGGCACGTGGCCTACACAAGGTTGAAAGGGAGGCTGGGAAATGTAGTCTCTAACTGGCAGCCCTGTGTCTTCCACACTTTTGCTGGCCTACTTGTGGTTTTAAGGGGACTCTTGATTTTAGTTTTCACATAGAAAAATGTTGGGGACAGGATCCCTAATAATGATTAGTACTGGCAGTTGTTAATGCTTCAACACCCTCTCACATGCTTTATCTATATAACATTCCCCATGGTCCTGCGAGCTGGGGATTATCCTCCCCATTGCCCCCCTTTTCCAAGTCAATGATCCCCACGTGTCTGTTGACGTGCTCAGGGTTGTGACTAGGAGGTAACAGTGAAGGAGGCTTCTAGCTCAGGACTTCCCCATAAAGATGGCTGCGTGAACACACATTCCAGTCTCTAAGCTCATGGTCCTGCAGCTGTTATTTCAAGGGCTCCTCCTCACACTGCACACCCAACCCTATTCCTGTGCCTAACAACGCCACGCTCTTTTAGAGAAATAAAACCTGCCTTCTCCCCACACTCACTGGCCCACGTTTGCCAGCTGGCCCTGGGCCTGGGGAAGCACCTAGGACCCTCATCCATGTTGAGGGATAAATGCTGAGGGCCTAGGAACACAGAAGGGGCAGATCTTGCCCGGCCGGCACAGCTCGATGGTTGAGTGTCAACCTGTGAACCTGCAGGTCACGGCTCGATTCCCGGTCAGGGCACATGCCCAGGATGCAAGCTCGATCTCCAGGGTGGGATGTGCAGGAGGCAGCTGATCAATGATTCTCCCTCACCATTGATGTTTCTCTCTCTCTCCCTCTCCCTTCCCCTCTGAAATCAATAAAAGTATATTTAAAAGAAGAACATTGTTACAATTCAATGGGAACCTCTTCCTCCTCAGTCCCCTCAAATGATCCTAATCTTCCTTCTACTCTACGTTTTACTTTACATGGAAAGGGCTGTGTCTGCACACACCTGCTTCCAATACCTGGGAAACCCACACCTGGAGAAAAACGTCAGAGGTGGTTCCCAAACAAAATAAAAAAGAAAAGGGTGAGAAGCATCAGAGAGGTGTAGCTTGCCTGACATTTTCAAAGTTTTCTCAAAATTATCCATCAGGGTTTCCTCTGACCCAATTTTTACCAAATTCCCTACAGTTCCCCATTTGGGTCACCAGTTCCTCCCACACCTTCTCCCCAGACCTACTTCCTCCTCCTTGATCTTCCTTCGCTCTCCTGCAATACTTCTGTTTATTGTTGGTTTGTTTTATAGTCTAATCTAAAATACGAATGTGATGATATTATTTCCCACTCACGGGCCAATAGGTCATACATATCATGTCAAAGATAACTGGGCATCAAATTATTTTATTCACATGGCCTTTTCTCTCTTGGGGCCTGTTTACTATGGCTACGTCTCCAGGTCACAACACTGCCCTTCCTGGCTTGGGTGACTTTGAAAAAAGCCTCTTGTCCTCTTTCTAAACTCCAGTGAATGGAACATAATGATAAATACCTAACAGGGTTGTTGAGAAGGAAAAAATGAAATAACATATGAAACCATAAGAGCTAGCTCAGTTCACTGAGCATCGTCCCCTGGACCAAAAGGCTGCCAGTTCCATTCCCAGTCAGGGCACATGGCCGGGTTGCGGGCTCGATCCCCAGCGTGGGGCTTGCAGGAGGCAGGCGATCAATGATTCCCTCTCATCATTGATGTTTATCTCTCTGTCTCCCTCTCCCTTCCTGTCTGAAATCAATAAAAATACGTTTAAAAGAGAAAACAGGGATGAAGGTTAGTGACAAACACTGAACCTCCTGACTTCCGGTACAGATAAGTGGCTTTCAAAGCTTTGGAAACCTCCCCGTTGTTTCATCGCTTAGGTTCACCAAGGAACTAGTCCTGGCCCTGGGATGGGGAAGGAGACACAGAAATACCCTAAAGACTCCAGCCAGTTCTGTGCACAGCCTCCCAGCAGGTTGTGGAGTCTCCTCTCGGAAGAACAAGATTCCCCAGGAAAGCTTTTACCCTCCAGCTTTCGTCTGTCCCAAGAGAAGAAAGAAAGAAGAAGAAATAATAATAAGCCTTCAGCCAAGAACACCAGTCGGGGAGTTAAAGAGCCGGGCACACAATAATTCTAAGTCACGTCGGAGGGGGGTTTAAACAGCACACATCAGCAGAAAAGCACAGGGAAACCTCCAGGACACTGACTTCATTGATACCCCATTTATCAGCAATTACTGACTCCATTAAAGGCCGGGTTTACAGCAGAAAGAGAAGCAGAGCCTAAAATATGTCCCGGCAGATGGACGGAGAGTGTCGGGGACGCCGTAATTCAAAGGCCTGGGCAGCGCTGTTATCATGGGCTGTGGAGTCAGAGAGGCAGCCGAGAGCCAGGGGCCCGCGAGCCAGCAAATGATTTACTTGACCCTGGATGGGCCGGACTGACAGCACCAACCTCATTAATTCCTCGGGTCACCCTGGAAGACATTAATTTGGTTTGGACTCATGACGAGGGGAGATTTTCCAGACGTGCCCCAGGAATTATGAAATCTCCGTGGCCGGAGAAAGTATGTCCCAATCACTTTCGGCATAAATCACGCTGACTTTCTAAAGCAGGATAATATGCTTAATCAAGGGAGTTATGGAACTTCTTGTGCTTATTAGACAGAACATATAACAGTATTTTATTTGGTTATCAGTTCTGGGAGAGAGAATGTAACCCCCTCTCTAACATGTTCTCCTGCCCGCGTGGAAGGGACCCATCGGGAGGGGCTGGGAGAGACGAGGCATGCCCATCACTTGCTCACACGGAGATAGCTCTGCTTTCCTCTCCTCTTTCTTTCTCTTCTCAAGCGGGCACGTGCATCATGTGGGCACCTCCTTGCAGGTCTGCCAGCTCACGTCCCTTCTTCCCTTTTTCCCTTCTCCCCTTCTAGACACTGGACGCATCCCTATAAATAGCCATCGCCAGTGACTGGTGGTTGTCTCCTGTGGTCTGGTGGCCTGCCTGAGCCAACGTGAAGAAGTCTGGGATGAAAGCGGCTTGGGTTGAAATACAAAGCAGTCGGCTGGGTAATTTACATCAGTGAATCGCATCATCGCAGGGACAATGACAAATTAAGTTATTAAAAATGGCCAGGAGAAGGAAGGGAGGGGGGAAGGGATTAAAACACTGCCAGGCAACAGGCTTCTCCCCAGATATCTGATGCGCACGCCGAAGGCCCCTTTCCTCGTCCCATCTCCCCTCGGAAAGGTTGCATTCATCATGTTTAAAGTGAGGTTATCGCTGGCCGAAGAGAACATGCATTAGTACATTTTACTCATTCAACACTGAACACTCCCTATCAACAACTGTCCGCTTAAAGGGGACCAGGAGAACGGAAATTCATCACAGGAAGAGACAACTTAGGGGAGTTGGGCTGTAAAATGGAATTCATTAGTCAGCCGTAAAGTATTGCTGCTTTCACTAGCCTTTGCCGTCCACACTGCTTCCTCCGGTCTGGACTGCACAGGCTGGCTCACCTGACAGCTCATGCTGCCCCTCACCCTCATTCCTCTTCTCACTAGGGACAGACAGAACAGAGCTTGCCATTGGGGAGCAGGACCATGGAGTTTCTGGCCACACAAACTCCTGGATAAACATTGAGGCAGACCCTAGAAGTGTCCGAATCCTTGAATCAGAGTCCTCAGCTCATCCTACCTGCTGGCTTGGAGCTGCATGAGCTGTACTCATGGGGGACTCAAGTCTGAAGCAGAAAAGCATCCTGGTTGTAAGCATAGGCTCTGGGTTATGCAGACCTGGGTTCCCCAGAGTGGGCCCTCCTCAGCTGCATGACCTTGAACCAGTCCCTTCTGTCGGCCTGCACTGCCTCAGGAGTAAGAAGGAGAAATAACAACATCTCGCAGAGAGGGAGAAGGAGTGTGAGGATGAAATGAGATGGAGTGATCACTGAGGTTCCTGGATGGCAGCACGAGCGAAGCACCCGAACAGACGCTGCTCTGTTGGGCTACTGCATTCTCCCTCGTTTCTTTTCAATAGTAATGAAATAATTTTCCTGTCTATGTCCTTCATTTCAACTTATTGTCCTCTCCGCATCCTCACCAGCATATATGTTCACCAGGACCCATACATACTGTACATACTGGATTTTGACTGATTTACAGACTGATTTAAAGAGCTGCTGTGAAAAGATGACCAAAACAAAACACATTTTCATCATTTAATCTCCTATTTGAAGGACATTTCAAATCCTTTCAGAATAAAGCAGAAAACAGAGACAGGCACTATAACGGAATTCCCTCCATCTTGATTTCTCCCCGAAGTGGCCTGAAATTCTTCATCCAATGCGTCAGTCCTTGTAAATAAGACACAGAAAATAGTGGTCTTTACCCCATACCCTTTTTTTTTTTTAATTATCACCTCAGGATATGTTACAATTGATTTTTAGAGAGAGTGCAAGAAAGGGAAAGACAGAGAGAAATGTCAATGAGAGAGAAACACATCAATTGATTGCCTCCTACACAAGCCCTGACCAGGGTCCAGGCTGGGAGAAGCCTGCAATCCAGGCATGTGCCCTTGATCAGAATCGAACCCAGGACCCTTCTGTCTGCGGGCTGATGCTCTATCCACTGAGCAAAACCAGCTAGGGCTCCCTCATATTTTTTTTACATTTATTGCGGGTTTCTTGATTATAAAAGTACTGGTTAGTCAGAGTTAAAAATAAACGGGGAAATATATCAAAGTAGAAAAAAGAACACTACTTAAAAAAAAAAAGTCTTGGTGAGGATGTAGAGAAAAGGGAACCTTTGCACACTGTTGGTTGAAATATAAAATGGTACAGCTGCCTTGGAAAATAGTATGGTGGTTCCTCAAAAAATTAAAAATAGAGCTACCATAGGATCCAGCAATATCACTTCTGGGTATTTATCCAAAACAATTTAAAACAGGATCCCCAAGAGATATTGGCACACCCAAATCCATGGCAGCATTATTCACAAAGGCCAAGAGGTGGAAGCAGCTCAAGTGTTAATCAGTGGATGAATGGATAACAAAGTGCGGTATATACATACAATGGAATATTATTCAGCCTTAAAAGAGAAGGAAGTCACATCTCCTGCTACACTACAGATGAAGCTCGAGGACATTAGTCTGTGAAATACGCAGTCCCAAAAGGAAAGATATAATATGATCCGAAGCCAAGTATGATCATATAGTATGATCCCACTTCTATGAGGCACAAAGGCCAAGTCAAAGTCATAGAGACAGCAGAACGGTGGTTGCCAGGGCTGCAGGAAAGAGAACAGGAGACAATGGCTGTTTAATGGGCACAGACCTTCAGTCTTACAAGAGATCGGTTTCATGACAATGTGAATCCAGGAAGTACTCCGTGCCCTTGATGGGTTTTCTGACTCTAATCAGAACGATGTGTAACAAAACCAGTTTTTATCACAGGCCAACTGGTAGAACAAGAGCTAAGTTGCTACAGCATCTTGATGAAATGGCATTGAACAAATGTCATTACTCTAAGACATGCTGTGTACTTAGTACTGAACTGTACTCTTAAAAACAGTTAAGAAGGTAAATTCTACGTTTCATGTCTTTTTTTTTTTTTTTATTGATTTCAGAGAGGAAAGGAGAGGAAGAGAGAGATAGAAACATCAATGATGAGAGAGAATCACTGATTGGATGCCTCCTGCACACCCCCAAACTGGGGCATGTGCCCTTGACCGGAATTGAACCCAGGACCCTTCAGTCCACAGGCTAATTGCTCTACCTACTGAGCCAAACTGGCTAGGGCTATGTTTCGTGTTTTTTAAATGATTACACAGAAACAAAGCATCCATAATTCTTCATACATGTGCAATAAATCTGTTAGTATTTTGATGTTTCAGTTAAATACAGTTTTTACTTAGCCACATATTGTTAAACTTCCCATGTCATTACATATTCTTCTATAACCACTTTTTAATGGCTGCATGACATTCCATTGTTTAACTGAGCTGCTATCGTATGACATTTAGATTACATCCAAATTTGTTGCTTCTACAAATAAACCATGATTCACCCATTTTTACATTTTTTTAAAATGTTGTTCTATTTCTTACAATATATCTTGCTTTTCTTTAGCAATTGAGATCATTTCAGTGTGGCAGTTGAGACATTTTTGCTTCTAAACTTCTTGGCTTCAGAGAGCACTTATGCTGGGATTCCAGGAGTAAGAGAGAAAAGCGAGGGAGGACAAATCAATGTTTAAAAGAAGTAAAACTCCCGGTGCGAAAACATCAATGATTTCCGCATAAGCATCATCGGAACGGCCTCGCATAATTTTTCCAGAGAACATCTGTATGGAGCGCATAAACAAGCAGACACAACTGGCGCCAGGCAGCGGAAGACCCGAGGTCCCCGGCGCCCCCGGGATGGAACTGCCGACCAACTGTACCCGAGCCCGTCCTCAAGCCCTTTCCTACAGAATCGAATTGTTTCCTGAGACCTCGCTCCCTAGTGCCTGACGTCACTGATTTAGGAGGAATGTCATCGCTCCCAAGTTATCAGTGAGAAAACAGGCCCAGAGCACCTACAACAGCTTGCACGGTCACACAGCGCAGGGCGGCCGAGTCGAGGTTTCAACCCAAGCTCCCTATATGCGTTCCCACACGATGGTACCATGTTGAATAGCATAGCTGATCACGGAGCGCTAGGGATAAAGGAACACTGGACTGGTAAGATGCCTCCGACTCCCATTCTCCTTCTCTATAAGGAGGCCACCACTACTTCCCCGGGGAAGACGATGGGACCCCTGTCAGAGGAGGCTTTCTTTTGCCGGTTCCACTCCTTTCTCCTCCCCAGGCCAGACTAACCCCAGTGGAGTCACTAACAAAAGGAAGAATAGAGTGTTTCTGGGGGCAGTTGAATATTGCAATTAGGAGCGCTCTATTTTAGGAAGACTCGGAGCTGCAGACCTGGCTTCCATATGGCCCCTGCAAGTGTTTCTTCAGGAAGAGACTGATGAGGAGCCGCTATTACCATGCGACAGTTGTCCTGGGCTGCGCTTCTGGGAACCAGACCCGAGCTCTGCTGGTAGCTCATTCTCTGCGGTTGCCCATGGCCACTCTCCACGAGTCTGCTCCATTCTGCGCCGGGGATGGCTGCGTCTGGAACCTGAGTCCCAACAGGATGACTCACAGGGGCCGTGTTAACTTTGATCTTCAGCTGTTTTTTAACAGTAATTAGGCTGAGGCGAGTTCGGGGGCAGCACGAGTCAGATGTGCAATCGGTCTGTGCGGGAAATCCCGGTGGTTATTATTGGCGTTTAGCGACCTTGTTATTCACAGGAGCTTGGAGCGGTGCTGTAAGGTATCTGGTCAGGCGATTAGGGGTGCGGTGGTTTCTTTTGTTTAAGGCAGTTCAGATCAAAGCCTGCCAGAATCCATCCCTGAACTCCTCGTCCGAACCCAACTGCAGCTGCTGCGATGTCTGTCGATAAATCCTTAAAGACGCAAGAAAAACAGCCATTTGCATTGGCCTTTCTTTACTGTTGCCAAATTTGACAGGGTTCCTAGCACTCGATGGACAAGGCCTGGGGGATTTCAGTTTTTTGAAGGCAGGGGGAAGATGAAAGTATTGATTTTCTAATTATTACAAGTGCGTGGGACAACTTCAGGTTCCGAGGCCCCACTCTCGTGGGCCACCCCATTTTTGGCAAAATATTCACCCCATTTCCTCCCACATGAACCTGTGCACAGAGCCGCACAGCCCAGCACAACTTTCCCTCTCCGTCAGTCCCTCTTTGTAATCCTCCAATGTGGCTTTTGCTGAATATTCATCTCTGAATCCACTTAGTTCTAGTTTTTAAGACCATCCTCTGTTTTGATTCCAAGACATTTTGTATCCCTGCAGGCCTGCTTTCCTAAGTCCCCAGATCCTGTTGAACTTAAAACATTAAAAAGTGACAACTCGCCCTGGTGTGGCTCAGTGGGTTGAGCGTCATCCCGTGTACCGAGAGGTCGCCAGTTCGGTTCCCAGTCAAGGCACATGCCTGGGTTGCAGGCTTGATCCCCAGTAGGTAGATGATTGATGGTTCTCTCATTGATGTTTCCCTCTCTCTCACCCTCTCGCTCTCCATTCCTCCCTCTCTCTCTCAAATCATTTTTTTAAGAAGTGACAACTCAACGGACCAGTCGGATCCTCAGCATCATGACCCAGAAAAGCTGCCAGGGAGAAAGGAAGTCAGAGGGACTCGTATCCAGGACTTTAATGTGGCCACTTCACATTAACAAGAAGCAAGCTCTAAGTCAAACACAATCGAAGAGGGCATATTCTGCAGGAGAGCACACGCTGTTTACAGATTCTACAGAAGGGCAGGAAGGGAGGTAGATGTGAGCTGAAGGAAACGTTAACAATGACTCAACATGCCAAGGACCAAGGAAACCATGACGCCCTTACCACACTGATTTGGAGGTGGCTAATCCCGGTCTCCCAGGATTCGGCCCCTTGCTCAGTTGCCTTCCAAAATATTCCCCTGCATCACCTACAGGGTGCAGAGAAGGACCTTCCTGTTTTAAGTTACACACGTGGAGACTCAAGGGCGGGAAACAGGTGGATACGCTTATCATCTCCCCTTGGAAATGGCAGATCTCATCTCTCCTCCACCACCACCACCACTGCCACCACAACCCCTCGATGAGGTAGAAACATCTCCCAATACCTCATCCCCTCTCTCATCTTATTCATCTTCCCTTATCTTCTCCTCAAAAACCAAAGACAGACAAGATGCAGCGGGGGGGGGGGGGGGGGGGGGGGGGGGGGGGGGGGGGGGGGGGGGGAAGGATGGTGAGGGCTGGGTGGCAATTCTCAGGAATGGTGAGGGGAAGTGGTTCTAAACCTGCCCCCACTCCCAGCTTTGCACCAAACCTGAGGGAAGTGGCTTCCACGTACCTCTACTCCTCACCAGAAGTCACTTATTATTAAAATGTTGGTTGGATTTAATCCACCAAATGTGGACAAAATATCCATCCTCTCCAACTAGTGATAAAGCATGCTTTCACTCAAGGTTCTGCCGCTCACTCTTTAATGAGTCTTCCTGCTTATAGACGGACATTTCATTTTCTACATTCTCTAAACTGCGGACTCATTTATTGGGGTATTCCCTTTCTAGCTTCCAAATTTTGTTCTTACAATTTTATTTCTCTTGTAGATTAATGATTTTTTAAAATTCCTTTCTTATTACCTTAGTGCAGTGGTTCTCAACCTTCTGGCCCTTTAAATACAGTTCCTCATGTTGTGACCCAACCATAAAATTATTTTTGTCGCTACTTCATAACTGTGATGTTGCTACTGTTATGAATCGTAATGTAAATATCTGATATGCAGGATGGTCTTAGGCGACCCCTGTGAAAGGGTCATAGTGACCCACAGGTTGAGAACCACTGCCCTAGTTGGATTTGGGGGGAAAGCCAGTACCTCCTAGATACTCATTGGCTAAAAATTTCCCTTTATTTGTGGTTGCATCAACACCCTAAATGTGAAACTTTTTAAAGCACAAAAGAACATTATGAATTTTTTAGCACCTACAGTGGAAACTTAGATTTTTTTCTCTTTATTTGTATAAAATTTTCAGTAATTTTGGAATTCCTGATAGCTGCTGTAAAAAAGAGACAAATTTTGGGAAAGTCTACCCCCCAAAGGAAAGCCATTCTACCACCTGTTCTCCATGTTCATACACCAGCTGTATGTCCACAATATACTCATGCCAACCCTCCAACTTCCCAGCATGGACATGGACAGAGGGAGCATAGGCCAAGTCGCTTCGGATGTGCCAGGAGGGGTGGACCTGCCCAACTCCAAGCCCACTCAGCTTCATTCCTCAGAAGCCACAGAGCAGCTCTCCCCAGGACCTGCCCACTCACCCGCTGGTCAGAAGCCAGACGGGACTTCCTCCTGGGCAGCCTCTCCTCGGCGGTTAACCTGTCCCTGCGTTCGGACAGTGTACTCACAACTTCCCTCATCAAATCGCTAATGCATGCGATGTTCTCCTTGGAAATACATCCCTTGACGTGAGCCACTTCAACATTTGTTTGAATGAACTCATCCCATTTTTTCCCGGAGGCAGCAATTGATAGGGGAGAGAAGACAGTTCAGGGACTTAGGGGTAAAAAGAGGGGAAAATGGAAGCCAGAAGACTTCCCCCTTCTCCGCCTCATAGTTTTCTTTAAGGCCAGCCCTGTGCGCTGCCTCCTCCTTCTTCACACACTGCCTCCTTTAATGATCAACCCACACTAAGCTCTGCCTGATTCCTGTTGCTGATTTTATAATCTCTTAGCATGGTGTTCCCTCCTATTGCTCCACGGGCATCTCACTTCTAGAGTTGTGTGAAAGCAGGGGTGTCTGGTTGACTTGTCTCTTGGAGTTCCTATCTCAGGACACTCCTGGCAGTTGTCAGTTCAGTTCTCCAAACCACGGTTCAGAGGTCACTCTGTCAAGATTCTGCAAGGGCAGACCCTAAAGGTAGGTTGCATCCCGCCCTTCCCTCTGTTGCTGCCCTCACAGGAACAGCTATTAGCCTCGCTTTTCAAATGGGATAATAATGCTTCACGCACAGGGACCTGTGAGGAGTCCAAGAGGAACTGGGATAAAAAAAAAAATGCCCGGCACATGTTTGATGAGCAGCAGGTGTTAATTCACTGATGCCCCAAAGAAGAGGGGGTGGTTGGGGAAGACACTTGCTGGAGTCAAGGGCTGAGGGGAGCCCAGAGGAGGGCACCCCCGCTGCGGAGGGTGAGGATTATTTGCTGCAGATGAGATCCACTATCCACATCCATCAGCCCAAACCCCAAAACCTGTAAAACTGTAAAAGCATTAAGGGGCAGCACCTGGAGCCATGCTGGAGCTTCCGGGCCTAAACAGGGCCTGGTGGCTGCATTGCAGGCCCACGACCTCTGAGAAAATAAATAAATAAATGTGTGCAACAGATCCAGTAAACATTTGCTCCGGCCTGAAGTCAGAGCTGCTGATTCCGCAGCCCCTCTGCGCTGGACAGGCAGGAATGACAGGATAAGTTCCATTTTCTTTTCTTTTTTTTCTTTTTTAAATATATATATATATATATATTTAATTTTGTAATAATTTTGGATTAACAGAAAATTTGTCAAGATAATACAGAGTTCCTGTATTCTCCCACCCATTCTCCCCTATCATTAGCGCCTCGTATTAGTACAGAACATGTCACAATTAAATAAATCAACACAAATACATTATTATAATTGAAGTCCAGCCTCTATTCATATTTTCTTAGATTCTATTTAATGACCTGTTCTTCTTCCAGGTCCCCATCTAGGATCCCACATTACATTAAGTAGTCATGTCACCTTAGGGATAGTCTTGGTGTTAATTTCTTTCTTTCTTTTTTTTTTTTTTTTGTTTTCAGCTGGGCCTGATGGTGGCGAAGTGGGCACACCGGCCCGCACAGCACCCCGCTCTGGTCTGCTACCCGGGTAATGAAAACCAGATGCTTGTCTGGGGTTAAGCGTCAACACACTCTTGCCCCGAGTCAAGTAGGACTCACTATTTGCTTGGAGAAGCCATGTAAAGTGGTGATAAGCTGGGGTGACCCTCAACCTGAGGCTGGGGCTGCCACTCCACAGTGAGATAAGCTCTCTGACTCCCCCGGAGGTGACTGGGGAGAGAAATAAGCAACTGACAAAACCAAAACACACCACGGGACTTGGGGTATCAGAGCTCCCCACCCCCAGGTGCCACAGGAAGGCTCCCGGAGATGGGCAATTTGGTGGTAGGGACATCTTTGTTGAAAATCTAGAGATTTTATTCAGCTTATAGACAACAATCTCTTGGAATTCCTGAGAAAAATCTCTCCCATTCAGAGCAGATTTCCTCCTTACTCAGAGATAGCCACACAATAGGTAAATCGGTGACAGTATAACTGAATCACTCCTGTTGGCATAGAAAACTTCACATCTGAGAGTTAGAACTGATAAATGTAGGCATGGAGCCATAACCGGTTTGGCTCAGTGGATAGAGCGTCGGCCTGCGGACTCGGGGGTCCCAGGTTCGATTCTGGTCAAGGGCATGTGCCTGGGTTGTAAGCACATCCCCAGTGGGGAGTGTGCAGGAGGCGGCTGGTCAATGTTTCTCTCTTATCGATGTTTCTGGCTCTCTATCCCTCTCCCTTCCTCGCTGTAAAAAATCAATAAAAGTATATTTTTTAAAATGTAGGCATCAGTGTTTATGGTATTAACAGGAAGCATTAGCACAAGGATCCTGGTAGAAGGGGGAGAGGGAACCAGGAATCTGCACGTTTTTTAAACCTTACTCAAGGAGTGAGGCTGTTTTTTCCATTGATTTTTAGAGAGAATGGAATGGAGGGGGAAGGCTTGGGGAGGGAGGGGAGGGGAGGGGAGGGGGAGAGAAACTGATGTGAGAGAGACACATGGATTGGTTGCCTCTTGCTCCTGCATGCACACCAACCAGGGGTGGGATTGGACTGGCAACCCAGGTATGTGCTCTTGACTGGAAATAGAACCCTGACCCTCTGGTGTACAGGCTGGCATCTAACTACTCAGTCATGCTGGCCAGGGCGGGAATCTTACTTCCAACTTCCTGTTAACAAAAGAAATCAAAGCTAGTTTCAAGTACTATTTTTTTAAGGACTTCATTTTTATTTATTTTTAAAGAAGCTTTAGGTTCAGAGCAAAATGGAAAGGAAGGTACAGAGCTCTCCCACGGAGCCCTTTCTCACACACACGCACAGCCTCCCGTTGTCAGCATCACACACTGAGTCAAGCACCTCTTAATAGCGCAACACCACTTACAGGCTACCCACCACAAAACCCCGTTTATCGTGTACAATAACCAAAGCAGTATCACTAGACCCTTGTGCCCATGCGCCAACTGGCTCAGGGGCCTGGCTGCTGGAAAGAGCCTGAGAAGCCATTAAGAACCTAAGTTGTTTTGGGTTCTTACACATCACTGTGAAGACACTTTCCTGTGTTCAGGCACGTCAAATTCATGACCAGTAGGCAGCATCTGAACGAGGCATGTGGCCCTCTGGCCGATAGTTTGACATACTTGCCCTACATCTTTATTTTAGAGGGACAGGGGGATTAGCATGCGCTGACTTTAATACAGTTCAATGAGTAGATTTTTAAAGGCATCCAGGTCTACTATTCTAAGAAAAAAAATGGAATAGATATAATTTCAGAAGAGACCTTGCTTTGCTGGGATTCATCATATTCTTTATTGAGCCCTTTGACAGATGCTAGAAAAACAAGGACAAAATCATCTCATGCCTTCGATGGGCCTTGGAATCTAATTAAAGGGGGGGTGTTTTTATCTTTATTGTTGAGAGTATTATAGATGCTCCCCTTCCTCTCCCCATCTCCCCCCTCTACCTGGTTCCTACCCTGCCCCAGGCCTTCACTGCCCTGTTGTCTGTGTCCATGGGCAAAGCATATATGCATGTAAATTCTTTGGTTAATTTCTTCCCTCCTCCCACCCCCCTTCCCTCTGAGATCCATCCATCTGTTCCAGATATATTTTATTCCCCTCTAATCTAGCACAGATTAGAGAGCAGAACACTTGGCCGTCCATTTCCACCGAAAAGGTGCAGGCCACTCACTGCTGGGGTGGTGGTCTCGTGGCCATAACCAGCAGAGCTGTCCCTGCACTGATGGGAAGGCTCCCCTCCCTCTCTCTCCGCAGGGAACTGTTCAATCTCTCCAGCTGCGGAGACCGTTCTAGTCTTGTTTGTGCCTCCAGTGCTGCGTTAGAAATGCTCTGAATTCCCAGAACATTAGCAACACCTGCATTCCACGGAAACACGCATTAATCAAAGCCAAATGGAAGAGAGGCCGGGGCTGAGTGTCATCTGCATCACCCACACGCCACTCCCCTCCCTCGGGAGGGCTGATTGGAACTTGATTGCATGCTCTTTCTGATGATGCTGCTAAAAAGCGGCTGAAAAACATCAGCCCCTCTTTGCACAGGGTGGGTTATTTTGGGCAACATGAAGTCATGATTACACTGCACTAATTTTAGCAGAGTCAGACGTCTCATGAGAGCTTCGCTCGGGCCCCTGGACCACGGCTGATTGAGTCAAAGTTCCCCCGACTTTGGACAAAAGGAGAAGCGGTTGACAGCCTGACGCAGACAGGCCAGTTCATCGCTACATCCTGCGAGCTCTGCTGCCTCTCCTGGGGACCCCACCCCACCCCCAATCTGCTGCCATGTCAGTAACACAGGCAACATGGAGAAAGGTGCAGCCAGGTGCCCACCCCATCTCTAACCCCTTCAACAAAGAACCTAATGCCCCGCCGCTGTGGCTCCGTAGTTGAGCATGGACCTATGAACCAGGAGGTCATGGTTCGATTCCTCCTCAAGACACATACCCCACCTGGAGCTGGAAGCCCTGCTCCCTCCTCCCTTCTCTTTCTCTCCCCCCCCCCCCCCCCCG
>PVJC01010951.1:0-27660 GCA_004026665.1 Murina feae | reverse complement strand
CGTTTTATCTTTTAAAAATACGTAAAACATGAACAATGAGGGGGAAATAGTTCCAGGTTTTGGTAAAAATAAAAAAGGGGGTATTTTATGGTTTGGGGTGAACTTTTTACATTTTATACATATATGTTTTGGGGGGTTTTTTTGCTACTCAACGCACTTCATTAAATCATAAAATCCTAGAGCAGGAATAGAACTTGAGAGGTGACTTACTCCAGTTCTTGGTCTGAAGCTGGTGAATGAGCATCCGGGCTAGAAAAGGCCTTCTGTGTATACCGAGTACAGAAATCCCCCTTCCTTTCCATGCCACCTTCACTGTACCATTTAGAGGGTCTAAAATGTTTTCTTAGCGTCCTAGCCAGTGAGTGTCAGCCTGCTGCCTGAAGGGTCCCAGTTTCTATTCCCGTCAAGATCCCCCAGTAGGGGGCAGGCAGGAGGCAGATGATCAATGAAACTCTCATCACTGATGTTTCTATCCTTCTCTCTCTCTTTCCCTTCCTCTCTGAAATCAATACAAATACATTTTTTAAATGTTTCCTTAGGTACAAATATTTATTCACTCCACTGGTTGATTTATTATCTCCTGAACACCTGCCAAATGCTACATGCCCTGTTAGATAGCAGAGATGCAAGAACATGCCTCCTGAGTTTCATTTCCGTGATTGGTGGAGCAATAGAGTGGGGAATACGATAGATAACAGGGATACCCAGAGGACACCTGAAGGGTGTAACTGAGGAGGGGTGGGGAGACAGGAGCGAAATCAGACTGCGGAGGAAACTGGGTTTCAGATGTACATCATTCTAGCTGAAGCAATCGAAATAGATCATCATAACAATACCTGTATATCATTCTTTAGTTTTAAAAGAACATTCACAACAATCACCTCATTGATTTCTACAGGAACCATGATGGTGCCTGATTTTTACATAAGAAATGGAGGCCTGCGTTTTCAAAACAAGTAGGTGACTGAATTGGATTTAGGTCTCCTGCTCTCCTCTCTCCCTGACCCTATTTGTCTATTATTATTTAAAAAAACAAAAAACAAAAAACAGTTGTATTGATTTCAGAGAGGAAGGGAGAGAGGGGGGGGGAGAGAGAGAGAGAAACATCAATGATGAGAGAGAATCATTGATTGGCTGCCTCCTGCAAACCCCCTATTGAGGATCAAGCCCGCAACTTGGGCATGTGCCTTTGACCAGAATCGAACCTGGGACCCTTCAGGCCATGAGCTGATGCGCCAATCACTGAGCCAAACCAGCAAGAGCTATTATTCTTTAAAAAAAAAAAAAAAAAAAGACACTAATTTTTAAGGAGCATCTCTGGGGTCAGGCTCCTCCCCTGCCCCTGTCACACTCCCAGGTGCTCAGCTACAAGCCTCTACTTCCTACCCTTGTTCACTCCCAGCCCCTGCCTCTCACAGAACAATCATTTCCAGAAAACTGCTTTTCCTTCAAGATCTCCCCGTTTTCTGGAACTTTCTATGGAACAGACACCCCTGGGAAGGACTGGCCTTCTTCCCGAGGACCTGGATGGTGCCCACTCGAGTCCCGAGCGGTGCCTCAGCAGGTGGGGGTCAGAGGGCCCTGGGTACTTGTGAGCTCCCCCCTGGAGGCCGCCCCCTGGTCTGCTATTACTTACTGCATAACTCTGGGCTGCGCTCTCAGCAGTGGAAGCTGCAGGGGACCCAGCTGCCATGGAACAGACACACACAGAAACAATGCGAAGCCAAGAATGAAGTTCTACAGCTGGACCTGGGAGGGAGGCAGTGTTTCTAGTTAGAAGGAGCCTCCCCGCAGCCTCCATGGACCATCTCCTTCTCACCCCACGCCCTCAGCCTCCTCCGACCTTGCAAAGAGTCTCTCACCCCTCCATCCCGAAGGCCGGAGGTGTGCCAAGAAGGGCCTTGGCTGGGAGTCAGGAGCCTGGGGTGCAGGTTGGATTCTGCTAATGATGAGCTGTGAGAACTTTGGCCAAGAACTGAATTTTCCTGAGCCTTCATTTGAAAATGACGAGAAGACCCTCCAGCTAAAACCCTTGGTGGCTGTCACTGTCCTCACTTCTCAGCACATATTTCTGTAGATATGCACACGTGCACACATACACACACATAGAATCACTCACCAGTATGTTACATTATTTTCAACTCCGGATGTTAAGGGCAAAGAATGCTTACATTAATACTATAGACACAGGTTACTTTCTCTAAACTACAAAGTGCAATTCCACTGGTATAAATAAAGTACAACAGCGGGTGCATACAGAAAACCACAATCTACATTTTACAAGAACACATAATGTAAGGCCACACTCGGATGGTTTTCTACCAATGGCATACCCGTGAGAACTCAGTCAAGAAAATAGAAACTTTCAAACAAGAAGGGATCTCATGCAGAAATGGAGGTGCTTTCGCAACAGTCGGAAGGGCTAGAAGAGTAAAGGGTAGGGAAGCCCACCACTAGTTCCCAAGTTCACTACCAGACTTCATAAAAATAACAGGAAGTTGGTCCTGTCACCCACAAGGACTAGAGGAAATGCCCCTGATGCTGACAGCTGCATTAGCACTGGGGCAGACGATTTATGGGAGATGCTGCAAGATCTCACATCTGTCAAAGCCCAGCATCTGCACGCCATGATGTGGGGGGGGAGATAATGGCCCTTCATCCTAGTGAGGGCACCCCTCCCCAGGGAAACATAAACTGCATAAACTGCCACTCTTCTGAAGAGGGAACCCCGAGCATGGAAGCTTCCAGCTTAGGGATGCCAGGGGCACCTGAAAGGGGATAGGGATGGTGCTGACTCCCAGCAGACATTCTCTGGCTGCTTGGGACCCATGTGCACCCTCCTATGTTCAACTGCCAAACAAGAGCATCAGCAGCATGCTTGCTGCCTGGCCGGATGCAATTATCCAGTGTACAAATAAAGACGCATTCGCCAGGCTGGTGTGGCTCAGTAGTTGAGCGTCAATCTGTGAACCATGGCTCGATTCCCGGTCAGGGTACATGCCCAGGTTGCAGGCTCAATCCTCAGTCGGGAGTGTGCAGGAGGCTGCCAATCCATGATTCTCTCTCATTATAGGTGTTTCTCTCTCTCCCTCTCTGAAATCAATAAAAATATTTTTTTTTAAATAAAGAGACATTCGCCCTAGCCCGTGTTGCCCAGTGGATAGAGCATCAGCCTGCGGACTGAAGGGTCCCAGGTTCGATTCCGGTCAAGGGCACATGCCTGGGTTGCGGGCTTGATCCCCAGTGGGAAGCGTGCAGTGGGGAGCCAATCCATGGTTCCCTCTTCTCAAAGATGTTTCTATCTCTCTCTCCCTCTCCCTTCCTCTTTGAAATAAATTAAAGATATATTTTTAAAACATAGACATTTGCTCTCACCACGAATGTACTCATCACGAATGTAGCAGCATCAGCACTGTAACTCATCTAGTCCAATTGCAATTCCCCTTCAATATCACGTCATCAATCTAAAGACAATATGCTTAATCACCAGCAGCAAATCTTTATACGGATAAAACAACGGGGAGAGGGGGAGGAGAAGGGAGGTGGAAATTCTGTACTGCTTAATTTAGACAAATAAAGCCATCGGCACATCCCGAGATGAGAAAAATCTGAAAGGCTGCTCCAGTCACCATTTCTCCATCTGGTCTCAAGGTCATAGTTCATGTTAGCTTGTTCCACTGCCTGGCGCATGTTCATTTTGTCCTACAGCTACCACTTCAGCAGGTCATGGTTCTTGAGCTAGGATGGTGCCCCAAAACTCCATTCCTGCATTGGACGGCCAGAGTCTCCCATTAAGTGTCTCACTGGCATGAAGGAACCCACAGGCACCCCTAATTCCCTGGGTTCCACATATAGGGCCCTGATTTAAAGCAGCAAAACACAAACACGCAATGCATTGCAATGCATTCAATGTGAGGAGTCGGGGACTAGAAAAGTGATGGACTTGATGAAGGAACAGAGTCCAGGAATAGAGGAGGCTTCTCCCTGTCAACCAGCTCAAAACTGTAAGGAATCGCTGTTTAAGTTCAAGCTGACGCAATACGACGCGGCAAGGTCTCATCTGCCTGAGCCCTGATGTCCACATGGCACGCATGGAAGGAAATGAATGACATCTGTGCCTGTTCTGCCTCCCAGACCTTTGACTGGGGCTCTCATTGGCAAAACATAAAGTGGAACCTTACCATTGAGAAATTCAAAGCTGCAATGCCCAGGAGACTTGGGGAGGGCAGACAAGAAAGGTGGGATTTTTGAGATTGAGTGGGAGTAGTAATTGAAAAGGGAGGAAGAAACTGAAATAAATTTAAACAAGACAGAGGCCTTGCACCAATGATGACAATATGCACCGAATTAAGGGATATAAATAAGTCTGTTCTTGGGGGGGAAAAAAACCCAACCAAGCTCATTCACTACTATCTACATGTTCTCTCTGGAGAAATAATGTGCATATTCATATCAGAGTGCATATATAGCTTCGTACATTTTCTTCCTTACTCCAAAGAAATTACTCAAAAGAAAAAGAATATTTTGTCCACATTAAAAGCCTTTTAGCATCATGTATAAGGAAAGCAGACAGGATCCTTGATTCTCTCCTGAGAATGCTGAGTATTCCAGATTTGTGGGTCTGTTTACTTTCCCCCTTGATTTGGTCAGCTTTTTGTTTTCACATATTTCATGATCTCTCCATGATGCCTGGGACACCCATTTTCCAGGGGTGCCCAACAAGGGGTACATCAGAGACTTCAAGACACACAAGGCTCATCTTGAAACCTCAGCTTTCTTCACTCATTTGGTGTCAATCTGGAGTAAAACAAATTCAGGTATCTTGTCAAGTGCAAATTTCTCACAACATTATAGAAAAATATTGAGCTTTCTCGGAACCACTGTTAATTTCAGTGCTAAATTCCCCCAACGCTGCATATTCATCTCCCTCTGCCCTAATGGAGACTTCAGCTAAAATCTCTGCCAAGCATTGCTCATGCCATGCTGCTCTCATGCTCTATAGCTGTGTGACGTTGGGCAAGTTGCTTAACCTTTCTGTGCCTCAATTTCCTCACCTGGAAAATGGAGGTGATGGTAGTACTCACATTCTGGGGCTATTGCTTACACCCTGGGCAGTTAAACTGCCCGGTATATTTTACTTTTTACCATTAGGACAATTGATAGGTTTAATTACTGTGCCGTCTATAATTAGCCTAGGAAATAATACACATCCATGTGCTGGGTAAACTGGAAAGCATCTCCAGAGTATAAGGAATCATTATCAACATAGTTGGCTGACTGACCATAATATAGTCATCAGTCATGAAATGAACATGCACGGAGTATTTACCCTTACGAAATCCTCACGGTTGTTCTATTTGGGGAACTGAAAGGAGCTGTCCGAATCGAATCCCAGGAGAAGAAAACTGCCTCGGGAGAAAGATGACCCCGAGATAAACAACCATAAACAGATTTCAGTATCATCATTAGGGCAACAAATCACCCTTCAAAAACGCCAGCTGACAGCTCTGCGGGCCAGCCCCGATGGGAAAGTAACCCCACGGGGGTGAAATAATGGAGGGAAACGCGGCCAGATTGGATGTCATCCGATGAGAGTACGTCTCATAATAACTCCGGCAGTCACTGGGTCTCCCGGTCCTGCCGTGTCCACCTTTCTCATACTTAATATTTTGGGGGCTGCCCCCAGCTGCTCTCCCTCTGCCCTGACTCCTGGCTCCAGATCTGTTGAAATAAAAGGATTTCCTGGGGTGTGATTTGAAATAAATTAGCCACGTGGATGGTTGCCTTCCCACCAGGGTCCCTCTGGTTTCTTGTACACACTACTTTAGTCTAAATGCTGACAAGCACTTTTTAACAGCAAATGAAGAGAAAAGAACTAATTGTTCATCTGACGGCTCTATCAGCCAGGATTCAGTTGCCAGCTGCCACCATGAACCCTGTGTGCAGCATGAAAAGCTAAGAGACCGTCGTAGTGTTTGACTCAGAGCAGAAGAGGCAGGCCTGAGAAGGGATAGGACACAAAACCATCTCCATGATTTTTTTTTTTTGGTCCATTTCAGCCCCACCCCCACCCTGGAGTGCACACAGCAGCCCACAACCTCTGTTTGCTTGCCTGGGTTCATTCACGAAATGCCACTTTCATATTTTCAGATTGGTGACTTTGCATTTGCTCTCCAGCATTCGCTGTTTGCCCTTTGCACGTCTATTTATATAATGGCGTAGCCAGCCTGGCCAGTGTGGCTCAATGGCTGAGCATCGGCCTATGAACCAGGAGGCCATAGCAGGACAGGCATCCATCAGCTGCCTCCTGTACACCCCCCCCCCCTACCAGGGATTAAGTCTGCAAACCTGGGCATATGCCCTGACCAGATTACAAGGGCTGAATCATTTTGTGTGGGTTTTTTTTTAATCCTCACCCAAGGATATTTTCCCATTGACTTTTAGAGATAGGGAAAGACAGAAAGAAATATCCATGTGAGAGAACCACACTGATTGGTTGCCTGCTGCATGAGTCACCAAAAGGTTGTTGGTTCGATTCCTGGCAGGAAGAAGATGAGGACAATACATCACCCACTAGGGATGTTTGTTTTACCCCTTATCATCTCAGTAATTTCAGGAAGTTATAAAAGAGATGCGAACATAATTCTAGGCATTCCTATTTCTGAAGTTGTTTCTGGGGAATCTTCAAAAAAAAAGCAAGCTCAGGGAGAAAATCAAACCTGAGCTGTGAGGCGAGTTTGTCCCAGCCTTCTATTTTAAAAAATTTTTAAATAAAGTTTTCCCTCCAGAGTGTAATAGAAACTCTCGGATGGGGTTCATGTGACTGAGGCTTGGAGAAGGGGCAGTGGAAAATGAAGATCACGGATCGGCCCTGTGTGACAGGAGACCACAGCTTTGGTTTTGCCCATTAAAATCATGTTAGCGTACAAAATTCTGGCAGGAAATTAAATGATACAAACAGATGGAGATAGCAGTATCTTAATGCCCAAAGCAGTTAGTCTTTAAAAACAATGATACAAAATCAAGGAGAGAAAAAGTCTGTGTTTCTGAGCATCTGTTTTTATCTTGAGAGAAACAATCAGAGGCGAGATGATGAGGCTGTACTGGGCGCTGTGAGGACACAGGTCAGGCAGAACAGGTACAAAAGGACGCTTCTGGAGCTCAGGGTCCAAGGTCGGATTAGAGGACAGACAGCATCTGAGGGGGCAGCCCTGCCAGTCACCGTGACGCGTGCCAGGACCTGGCTTCAGGTCCTTCCAGACCATCTACTCCCGGTTCAAGGTCACTGACGGGGGCTGGGCCATTCTGTCACCGAATCCGGTTTCCTTGTGGCATATTTGTTAGCACCTTCTATGGCTTCAAGGAGTCAGACAATACGGGGAGAGAAAGCCACCTGGAGCCAAGAACCAGAATTGAATTTCCTATGAAAATAGCAACACTGCAGGAGCGTCTACTCCCTCGTTTTCCATGCAGACCTTACCCAAACCGCCTCCAACGAGGTGAAGGGAGCAACTCAGGACGGACGGCCCATGTGGTTGGTGAGTTGGACCCCAGGCAAATACTTGATTGCAGAGTAATGGACAAGATATTGCATCTTTTGTGATGTCTACAACTATATTATTTCTGCGGTACATATAGTCTCATTAGTGAACTTATTTACGGATCCACCATTCTGATAACAGTGGCTACCTATCAATGTATATGCTCTGGGAGAGCTCCCTGAAGAGACAGGAAAAACTTTCTGGATTGAATGGGATTTAATAATTACATAGCTAATGAATGCAGAGCGAAGTATTTAGGACTCAAGCAAACTGATAAAACGTGTTACTTTAAAGGTATCCAAATCTAAGTTGGATTAATAGATAGGTAGATGAAGAGAGAGACAGATTGGCATGTGATGAACAAAAACAGCACCAATTATATAATCTTGTTTGTAGTCCCTGTTAAATTATTTCAAACCTTTCAGTTTATTATGTATATAATAAAATACGGGGAGGAGGTGAGAAATGGCCTATTAAAAATGTTTCTTCAAAGCCTTACCACCTGGTTCAGACTGGCATAACCATGGCAAAGACAACCCTGATTATTTTGCAAAAAACGCCACAATAATGGCGACCTGAATTTTCAGAAAATGTCTTCACTGTTTGGCCCAATTGCAGACACTGTCTCCCAAATTCTGACCACAGTGATACAAACAGACCTCCTTCATTTTTTTTTTCAGTAACTGTTATACCAAGATCCTTCACCAACTTCAAGAATTCAACTCCTGAAACCTCAATGGTGTAAAAATTAAGGAGTATAAAATCTTATCTGAAAACTAGTGCTGGGACACAGAGGTTCTAAAACAATCTTTAAAAAAAAGGTTTTTCCTAAATAATTTCACACTGAATAAAACACAAAAACAGCAAAGAAAACTATTTAAATGTTAAACATTTCAGACTAATAATCATTAGAACCACAAAACTAAATGTTTTTATTTTTAACTTGTTTATAATTTTCTATGTTTTACTTTAAATATCTATTTAATATCCCTTTCTCATTGGACAATGCGTTCTCAACCTCAACACTATTAGCATTTGAGGCCAGATAACCCTTATGGGGGGAGTAGGGAGGGGGGGAGGAGGGTTACCTCTGCAATGGAGGATGTTTAGCAGCATCTTTGGCCTCCACCCACTAGATGTCAGTAGTACTTGCCACCGTCACCTCAACCAAAAATGTCTCAACATTCCCAAGTGGCCCGAGACATTCCTAAATGTCCCTAGGGGAGAAACTGCCCGACTGAACACCCTGCGCCAAGTCCCTTTCCTGACGTTTCTTTCTCAGCATTTCCATGACATGCTTGTAGATTCATTTTGCATTGTCCTGGGGAAGTCACATACCAGCAGGCACCTTACTCTCCACCGAGTCCTTCACCCAATGCCCCACCCAAAGCTTCCCTGATCTTAAGATTCCACACTGTTCTGCCTGCTCTGTGTGTGGAGAAGGGATGGAGGGAACTTGGAGCTTGAGACAAAAAAAAAAGCTTTCACTAGCCTTTACCTAATCAACTGCCCCGCTATCTTTAACTGCCCCCTCCACCACACACACACACACACACACACACACACACACACACACACAGGTTTATAAACTCTTTTCTCTGCACTAACTTCTGGCATGAGGCCTCTTTTCTCTTCCCAAAACCAAGTCTCATAACTTTTGCTAATTATCCCCAATTTGAGCGACTCACAATTCTGAGCCTTTCCTCGTTTCAGCAAGACCTGCAAAAACCAGCCCAGACATATTAGAGCTTTGGGGAAAGGAACTGGGCTCAGAGCACAGCTGACCCTATATTCTATGTCCGACCTGAGGTTTACAGCTGCCAAAGTTGGTGCAATGATGGCCCATGCTATCCCTTTGGACAAGAGTCTTTCCTGGGAGGGCGCCCTCCTTTGGCCACTCTGTACAGTGCATGGTCATCCTTGGTATTGGCAGACGCCGAGGTTGCCTGGTCTGGCCTAGTTATTCCTAGTCTACACATGGGGAGGTCAAGTTCAGAATAAGAAGTGAGCTGAGACGTGAAGTCAGGTCTGTCTCATTTCAAAGCCCACTCCTGACCGCTGTGCTGTACTGTATGAGAGACGAGGGGATTCGGCCCACTTGAAGTAGGTTGAACATTTTTTATTTTTTATTTTTTAATTGAATTTATGGGGGTAACATTGGTTTGCAAAATCATACAGGTTTCAAGTATACAACTCAATAAAACATCTGCACACTGTATTGTACACTTATTGCCCAAAGCAAAGTCTCCTTCTGTCCCCATTCTCCCCCTCTACCCACCTCCACCCAGCACCCAGCACCCTTTCCCTCTGGCCATCACCATACTGTTGTCTGTGTCTATGTGTTATGTATACATGTTTTTTGGTTAATCCTTTCACCTTCTTTCATCCAGCCCCGCCCCTGCCCTGTCCCCTCTGACAGCTGTCAGTCGGTTCCATGTGTCCATGCCTCTGTTTCTAGTTTGTTTGTCAGTTTATTTTATTTATTAGATTCCACATACAAGTGAGATCATATGGCATTTCTCTGGTTGCCTTATTTCACTTGGCATAATCATATCCAGGTCCACTGTTTTCTTTTGAGGAGTTTTGGTAATTAGCTAAGGGATGTGTGGCCCTTTTAAAATGCTTCCCAGTATTCTGAACAGCCTTGTGGTTTATTGGGTACCATGGAATGAATAGATTCTCTGTGCCCAATAAAATGAAGTCACCTCTGCAGAACATCTTTCTGGACATAGCATTCCTCAAATTTGGTCCCAGGAGCTACGTGATGATGAAGTTTCACTGTCATTTGAAAGAGGTTGGCGGAAAGGGAAGTGAGTCCCCAGCGGGGCAGACCTGAGTGGTATAGCAGGGGAAACGCTGTCCCCATGAACACAGGCAGCTGGGTGTCTGGATGCACCATAAAATTTTATTGTGAAATACACAGACGATGGGCCCAGCTGCAAAGCATCAGGGGTGTTTACCATGATCTCCGAGCACATTCCCCTTTGACACTACTTCTGTGGGCTCAACCTAATTGAGATGAAGGCATCAAAATTACTTCAAGGTGCGGCCCTGCTAGGAGCCACGCCATGGGCTCCCCTGAATGAAGGTCGTCATACCACTGGTCACGATGGGCTAGACCCGCAGTGGGGAAGAAGGAATAAATAGAAAGTATTGACGTGAGAGGATGGAATGACCTGGAGTTCAGTGAACCTGACCGATGTCATCAGTTCAAGGTCATGGGAAGGCCGTCCACTAGCCACACTTTGTCCTTGAACAAGATCGCCGAAGTCTACTTTGCATAGGTGTGTCTGTGCTTCAGAGAAGGAGACAATCTGCAGCTGAAAAACACTTTTACTCTGTCCCTCTCTCTCTCTCCACCCACCCCATGTGCCTGGTCCTTTAGAAGCTATTGTTTCCTTCTTCTAGATAAAGCTTTGCCTTTGCCCTTCAAGATCATAACCAGGGTTCTCAACCGGGGTTCCTCCTCTGAACCACAGAGCTTGTGTGGAGTGACTATTTCTCTCTCCCCAGCATAATACGTAATTAGCACCGTTCTAGGCCCATCGGGAAGGAGGTAAATCATGACAAGCAATGGATGGCTCACATGTTAGGGCTTAATCCTCTTCCTGAATCCCAGGTAAGAAGTGCTTGTTAAGACCTAACGATCTGTGCAGGGTTAAGTCCTAGTCTCCCATGATGGGAAGTTGTCAAGGTTAACATCCACTTTTCATGCACACATTCTTGACGATCCCCTGAGGAGGAGCCACCTTGCTTCTCCCTGGACAGCTCGGCCATCAGGGGCGGCGCAGAGCATGAAGGGGAGCCCTCACTGCCCCACGCCCTTCCTCTGGACGGGGCGGGGAGGGACTGGGAGGCGGGAAGCCTTGCCGGTCAAATCGAGACAGTCAGACTGAATCCAGGAGGTAGCGGTAAGCCACCAAATCCATCGCTCTCTGCAGGGCCGGCACACTCCCAAGCATGCTCTCCTCTGATTCTGCCTACTCCCATTCGTTTATTATTTCAGAGAGAGGCATCTACGGAACTGCTGACAAGTTTAGAAACGAGATACACAGCCAGCAGGTAGATGCTATCAACAGGTAAGGCCATTCATCTCAATCACAGAGACCTACTTGGCAGGGTAGACAGGGCCTCCAGGAATGCTCCCGCTGCCTGTAGCCCAGGAAGACTGCCCTGCACCTCCTTGGGTACCTTGAAATACCTCCTCCTGGTATCTCGTGTTCTCACATCAAGCCTGGGCTGAGGTTTCAGGTGTCAAGCTGCAGCCAGAAGGGAGATTTATGGTCCTGTTATCAGCTCTAGACAGCAAGAGGCTGTGGTCACCAGGCAGGAAACAATAGCCCAGCAGGGGAGGCCACCAGGAGGGCTGCTGGTCAGCACCTGGAATCACCTGTGCCCACACAGTCCCCGGGGGCAGGTGGACTGGGCTGAGCGTTGGAAGAGAAATGTCCCATGGGGGTGGGGAGGGGGGGGACGGCTCCATCCACTCAAGGGCTCCGGGAACAATCACTTACTAGCTGGGATGGTTGTTGCCCAGGGCTTGATCCACCGGCACATGTTTCAGAGGTGTTAAATCACTCCAGCAGTGGATAAAATGGAACACCTAGCACAGCTGTTTGGGACTAAGAAGACCATGATAAATGGGGAGGGAGGGAGAGAACCCCTTAGGGGCCTGTGCACGCCCAGGTTCAAACCATGGAAGAGGCACCCTGCTGGCTTGCCCAGGATGACAGCTGATATGCTCCCACCTTCTAAGGACAAAAAAATGAGTTCTTATAAAACAGCATCTACTTATCAGGCATGAGCAAGGGGGTACACAGTCACGAAGCTCATTACTATAGCAACCGTAGCTTTGCTCCAACTTAGTCAACCACTTAGCAATGTAGGATTCCACCTCCATTTCTGATAAATCCTCCTCAACTAAATATCTAAAAAATGTGCATTATACACACACACACACACACACACACACACACACTAGTGGCCTGGTGCACAGATTCATGCACACTGAAAGGAAATTAATTAGAAGAAATATTTTACTATCGCTATTCAGCCTTTCTCAATAATAGAAGTGTCAGAGATTAAAGAAAATTAGTAAAATGTATATGAAAATAATTTATAAATTGATTAATAAACAATAACAATATAACAAAGATATGACATAAAAACATGATATAAAACATGATATAAAAACAATTAAAACATGATATGAAAACAACATTGATAAAAACAATGACTGATGAATTAAACTTATTCTAATATCTCCCTGTATGCCACATTAAGAATAAAAAACACTTTCAGAGTGCTTGACTAATTCCTCTTGTGATAAAGTATTTACAACTTTAATGTCACACGCTCTTAGAACTCAAGAGAAAGCAACATGTAACTGACCATGTCCGAAAACAGGTTCAGGTAAGAATATTCCTACTCTGTCTAGAGTTTGTCCTTGTGATTTATTAATAGTCATCGCAAATGCTGGCATCACGGGAAACTCTCTTTGAATTAATTGAAATGGCAGGCCAGTGTCAGACGGGGACAAATATCGCGCATGCACAAGTCAACTTTTATTTTTAAATTGCCAGTGCATGTCATATGTACTGGCTGGATGGTCAATCAGATGATCAGACGAACATATGGTCAGTCACTTAGCTTTTTATATATAGAGGTAGAATTAGAGATAGATATGGAGATGGATAGATAGTTCTTTCCCATGTGTTTTTTTTAATATATGTTATTGATTTTTTACAGAGAGGAAGGGAGAGGGATAGAGAGTTAGAAACATCGATGAGAGAGAAACATCGATCAGCTGCCTCCTGCACCCCCCACAGTGGGGATGTGCCCGCAACCAAGGTCCATGCCCTTGACCGGAATCGAACCTGGGACCCTGGAGTCCGCAGGCCGACGCTCTATCCACTGAGCCAAACTGTCAGGGCCCAAATGTGGTTTTTAAATACATAATCTCCTTGTGTCATTGTATATAAACTCATAAAACACAGCGTCCATATATGACCTCTGAGAGATGTGATATAAAATGCAGCACCATGAGCTGATGCAGGAAGCCCTCGGGTTCCCATCCCTAGCTGCACCGCCATGTTGCTGTACCCTGAACACACAACCCACCACCTTCCCAATGAAGTGATGAGTGATGGACACCAAGGAAAAGCTTCTCCTTCTCCCCTCCCCCACCCAAAGCCCTCCCCCGGCTTCGGGCATGGGCAGAAATGAGAGCAAACCTCAGCTGACTGCAGGGAAGCCCCCACCCTGAGCAACAGGCAGAACCATCTCTTCTTCTTGCCCTCGGGCTGCCGGCAGAAAATGTAGATTTGCCAAAGGGATTGTTTTCCATCAGGCTCAAGTCGCCACTTCTGCCCGTTGGCCTGCTGTCTGCTGAGTCAGGGCCTCGGCTGAACCTGAGCAGGTGACCCTGGAGGAGGTGGCTCTAGAGTGCCCCTGAGCAGCTGTCTCCTTGGAGCCCGGCTCAAAGCACAGCCTCTCCAGGGACTCCTCCTTGCTTTAGCCTGAGTAACTGAGCAGGGACTGGACCGCACTCAACAAATATTTACCGGGTGCTTATTACAGGGGGGGCACGACATTAAGGAGCCATTTCAGGTCCGTTCAATTCACCCACCGTTTACTTGGAAGCTTAGATTAGTGAGAAAGAGGAGCAGGATGGGTTCAAGAATGAGCTGAGTCATCCTGCCTGGCTCACATCCTGAGTCACCGTCTCTTTGCATACTTTGAAGTCAGATGAGTCATTACATCCGAAATCATGAAAACGATGCCCCACACAAATTAAGCACTCCGTGTATGTATGTGAGTCATTATTATGGTTACACAGTGGAAACCTGACTAAGCCCTGGGGATGTAGCGACCAACAAGGTACCCTCCAGCCCTCTGGGAAACTACCATCTAGGGAAGAGGAGACGCTGAGGCAGAGCCTTTCAACTCAGGGTGTTTCTCAACCAGGCAGCCACCGTACACTGACATACCTACCCCAAGCACTCCACAGGTACACTGCCCAGAACTGTGAACAATGATTAAAAGGAGAGTCTGCTGCACTGAGTAGAAGGATCTAACAGCTAAGAACATTTCACAGTTGTGAGGTAGCACGCTAACAGCTCAATCATCGAACTGAGTGGAGAAACGATGCTGAGGGGGCCAGAACAGTGCCACGCGTGCACCAAAGAAAAATCCCATCTCACTAGAGAATGTAAGACACTTATTCCATCCTTCCTATATAATAAAGAGCTAATATGCTAACTAGACCGCACGGCCGGAACGACCTTCCAGAACAACCAGTGGGCGGGGCCTCGGGGCCACAAGGGCAGAGGCAGGCAGGGCTGCGAGGGCCGAGCCCCTTGCATGAACTTTGTGCATCGGGCCTCTAGTAAGTGTGTAAGAAAGTATTACTGGGCCACAAGGAGTTCTACTGAAAGGGCAAAAGTACTCAATTCTGTCTGCTCATAACACCCAACTAAAACGGATAAAACATAACAACATTTATCATCTTGCATAACAGAAAGTCTGGAGGAAGGTCGCTCAGAGGTGGCTCAGAAAACACAAGACTCACTCCATCTTTCCAGTCTTTAAATCTAAACCCACTGACTTATTCTTTAAGCCTCTCCCTCATGAATGCAAAATGGCTGCCAGTGTTCCCGTCAGCACAGGTAGACATAATGATGCTCAACAAAGAATTTCCTACGGGAAATTAGAATTATGTGTCCCTCACATTACATTTGCCAGGACTGAGTAATGTGGGATGCCTTCCCTGCAGCAGTCTGGGAAAGCAAGTGACTGGCATTTTTAGCCTCTGTAAAGGGAGAAGAGTTGCAGCAGAAAAGTATGTAACCAATAATGTCATAGTGAATAAGCGAATTATCCAGCAGCTCTGGATGCTTAATCAAACACTGTGAGCTTTTGTTGTACTACAGTAGTAATTGTGTGTTTTTATTATCAGCTTGTTGAGTGTGGCTTTCAAACATTTAATCCCTTCAAGTGTGTAGCCAAATACTCTAATATTTTGAAATGGGCCCCAAACATGGAAAAGCTGAGTGTTACTTCAGCACATGGCAGTAAGTTACCCATGCGAATGATGTGCTGTAGAGGGGACTAGAGTCAGTCAGGAGCCCACATATACCAGTATTCATACACTCACTCTTTTCATAATTACTGTTTGAACATCTGCTGTGTTCTGGCACCACTTTACACAGCCCCTGCCTCATGGAATTTAAAACTACTGGGTGTGACTTCAAAGCCTTTAGTCCCCAAGACCCGAAGATTCCCTGGCCCTAGGTTTGCAGCAGTTTGCATTAACCCTGTACGCTGTGTCCCTTCTACTGGACCCTCTGCCCTTACACGCTGCCATTTGGCAATTGTGTCTATTACCTCCAAGTATTCTTATACTTAAAAAGTGTGTCTTGTCTCTACCAGGTCTACTAACATTGAAGAGTAAGGACAACAGAACCTCCGTTGATCATGGGCCCCCTTAAGGCACCGGCACTTGTTCTATCTCTAGTAGCAGTTGGGCTACTGTACATGGTAGTAAGCTCCTTAGGAAAATGAAGTGCTGGGGAGGGACCTGGAGAACCAGCCAGGAGCGCCACACTTACCCACATCGGGGAGGTCAAGTACAGCCTGAGGCCCTCATTCCAGCTTTGTTACTTACTAACCACAGAGCCTTGAGCAAATCACTTTCGGGGGCTCAGTTGTCCCACCTACAAATGGGTGAGGTCATAACACCGACACTGCCATCTGATGCAATAATGAGAATGCTAACTCCTGCTGCTGCAAAGCGTAGGCTAAATGGGTGTACAATGGCCAGCGTATTGTAGACACTCGGTAAATGGGGCTCGTAAAGGTCCCCACTGCTATGTCACCTTCCACTCCCATGTGCTCCTTGTCAAAGAAAGCGAGCCCTCAGCAGCAGGTGGCCAGGCCAGCGCATTAATGCCTGCAGATGGCCTGGGGACCTGCTAATTGCTCCAAGGCTTCCAAAATCTAAATCCGTGTGATGGCTCTGGCTGCCAAGGACACTACGTCTTCCTCCTCCCCTCTTCTGACCACAGCCCTGGTCCCGAGAATTCCAAAGAAAACTCGGATTCTCTGGGGATGGGTCAGCAGTTCATGTTGTTAAAAATAAGTCGTTGGGACCCTGGCCTGACATTTGTGAGGAACCTGAAGGTATCTGGTGCCATCTTTGATTTTATACACACACACACACACACACATACACACACACACCCATCTCCCTAAAAAGCCAACACCTATGGAGATTTTGACATTTCTCGCAGGATTCAGATCTCTGACCTGACAACACCCTGATTGCACAGGAGGTGAAGAGAGGGCCTAAGAAGAGAGAAGGGATCCCAAGAAAATGTCCAACTCAATTATTTATTCAAGTGGCAGAGCATGGTGTCTACTCACTGCTATGAATTAACCAAATTTTTTTAAATGAGTATTTCTACATACAGAAAAACATGCTCTATTTTTTTCCCCAAATAAATAATCAACCTAGTCTCTCAGCGACTCAGAAAACCATCTGCTTTTTTGAGCTTTCTCATCACAGATGTCCTTCCTGAGTTTCAAACCACGGGGTCGGCCTGGACTTCCTGCTAGGAAGTCTGGGTAGTTTGCCATTTGCTGGGGAAGAGCCCCGGCACCTATTTTCTCACTGCCATTCTAAAAACACGGCATGTTACCCATACATCACAGCCGGTCCCTGGCACATCCTCTCCTACGTGCTTAACATATGGGGGTTGAATGCGAGGGAACATCGTGGAGAAATGGACTAGGGAGGGAGGGGAAACAGACGGAGAGAAAAGGCCCTCGTCTTCAGCCCCAAAGGACAAGTGTGTATGGAGTGGTGTCGTGTCGTAAATGAGGGAAGTAGGGGAAAGAGTTTGGGGAAAGGCCAAGATAGGCAAGATCAGCGCTGAGAAGGAGGGACTTTGGAATTGGTCATTTCATGGCAGACTTCAGAAGCAAGATCAAGGTGCCAGCCTATTTGGTCCCTGGTGAGAGTTCCCTGTTCCGGGCTTGCAGGTGACCAACTTCCTGCTGTATCGTTGCATGGGGAGGGGGGGTGTCTACTCTCTTCTGATGAGGACATTAATCCTATTGGATCAGAGCGCCACCCTAGGACTTCATTTAACCTTAATTACCTCCCATAGGCCCAATCTCCAAATGTTGGGGCTTCAACATAGGAATTGGGCGGCAGAAAGGGGGAGGGGGGAAGAGGAGACACAATGAAATCCATAGCACTGCTAAAGAGTTTCCTCTAAAGGCCCCTCACCCTATTCCGATGTAGTCACCCTCAACATACGTTGTGTGCGTCAAGCCTCAGCGACCCAGGGCTGCTGGCTCACTAGAAGTCTTCAACTCCAATTCCACCCTACCCTGTGGCCACAGGTACGCTTTGTCCTTTATCAATATTCAAATTTATATTTCAATTAAGAATTGTCACTTCCTCAAAGGACTCCTCTCGCAACATATGTCTTATGAACTGTCCAGGGTGGCAGTAGGATTTGGGTGGCAAGGGTTTGGAACTCCTGGCCCACTGGGGAGTTATTAGAAATGAAGATAAAGGAGAGATTAAAATCATAACAGGACAATGGCAGATGGACTCGGAGTTGTGCCCGGTGTTTCTCCAAAGCTCCATTTTGCTTATTAAAGGAAACAGTGTTCCAAAGCCACGGAGGTGAAAAGGCCAGGGTTGTGTCCTTTTCAGATTCCACAGACATTCGATTCAATTCTGCCAATATTTATTAAGCAGCTACTATAGGAATGGTTATTCTAGGCACCGACCACACGGAGGTTCAGGCGAGTTGACCAGAGCAGGACACCCAAAGACCTCCAGCCCACTGGGGTCTGGAGCGGGAAGAGGGCAACCAGAGGAAGTGAGGGTGCTGATGTTACAGAAAAACCGGAGAACCAAGCAACGCTTAGAGAGATGGTTACATTTATTTTCACGCGCGCGGGCCCACAGGAAAATGTCTCTCAAATCTGGGCAAAATCACACAGGAAGTTTCCCGTATTTATACCATTCCACCTTCGTCTCCCAAATATGGGGTTTTTCCGGTTCCCTTTGCAAGTTCTTAAAGGGCCCTATGTGCTGGGGCTTTGAGACCTCAATGAAAGGCTTGGCCTGACGCCAGCACTGATAACTTCGTCTGGAGAAGGTTTAATGGCCCCTCTGAAATGAGAGTGGTCTTATTTTCCTTATTATTTAAGCCAGCAAGCATGTACAGAAGCCAGACAGAGCAGGGTTAACATTTCTATATAAGATGGATGCTTCATTGCTGTCCCTCCCATGGGGCGGGGCTCCCCGCCACTCCCAGGCCACTCCCCTGACCCTCCTGCTCTTCTCCCTGCTTCCTTTCCCCCGTTCTCTCTTGCTCTCCTGTGCCTTTGCCTTAAAGGGCTTGTGTGCCCGTCTTGCAGATGCACAATGCACATTAGCAAGAAGTCTTGCAGGAAAGAACGTACCAAACCCCGTATTTCCCAAATGCATTTCTTTCCTGAGCAGACCACAGGCCTGGAGTTGGCTTCTAAGGGTTGCTGACTAGTTTCCAAGGATTTAAGCCAACTCACTAAGCTGCCCTAATTATAATTCTAAAGATGACAGTGTCTGCCTTCAGGTTCCTTTTATCTCACTTCTCCTGGCTGTGAGCACTCACCATGTGTCAACCTTACCCTCACTCTATTGTCATGACCCCAGACAGAGGGCCACCAGGCACTGCACATCCCAAAGGAAACCTGAGGCTCTAGGCCAGCATTTTCTGTTGGTAACTCTAAGGAATACATATCCTCAAGAAACTATTAAAGAGAAAGATAGAAAGCTCATAGCTTAATAAGTTTACTTGTTAAATTCCTTTCTTAGATATCTGTAAGGCATTATTAAAGGCTCTGAGAAGTCCTGTATTAGAGAAACTTACCTGACATCACTTTCCCACAGTGCCCCTTTAAAACACCTGGCAAAGGCAGAAGGAACTACCAGTCCTCAGAATACACTCTGCAAAACTGGGCGCCCAGCCGGTGTGGCTCAGTGGTTGACCATTGACCTATGAACCAGGAGTTCACTGATTCAATTCCTGGTCAGGACACATGCTCAGGTTGTGGGCTTGATCCCCAGAAGGGGGCATGTGGGAGGCAGTCCATCAGTGATTCTCATCATTGATGTTTCTCTCTCTCTCTCTCCCTCTCCCTTCCTCTATGACATCAATAAAATATATATTTTTAAATATATATTTTTATTGATTTTTCAGAGAGGAAGAGAGAGGGATAGAGAGTTAGAAACATCGATGAGAGAGAAACATCGATCAGCTGCCTCCTGCACACCCCCCACTGGGGATGTGCCCACAACCAAGGTCCATGCCCTTGACCAGAATCGAACCTGGGACCCTTGGGTCTGTAAGCCGACGCTCTAGCCACTGAGCCAAACCAGTCAGGGCAATAAAATACATTTTTTTAAAAAGAGAGAGAAACTCAGTTGCAGACCAGTTTTCTCCTCTGAACTCCCCCTTCCCCTTCAAATTCCCCTACTTGGTGCCTCGTTCTGTCCAGATCCTTGGGTAACTGTGGAGCGAATAATAACAGTGCACTGTATAAGCCTACGCCCTGCGCCCCAAAATGCAGCAACAAATGAAAAAGGTGTATCTCCCTCCTTCCATGGGCGAGAGCACTGAGGCTAAGGAAGGCGAGGAAGTTTCTCAAGTCTCACCCAAGCAGGAGGCGACGGATTGGGAACGGAACGCCTTCTGATGACTTCTTGTTCGCTAGCCACTCGGTCGATAAGGGGTTAACATATTCACTTTCCAGAGCTGTTTACATGTTAACTGTCAAATAGAAAACAAAACTCTTTAATCCCAGAAGAATGAAATGAATCCCTCCCAGCAGGAATCATAGAAGGAATTCCAGAGGGAGCCAGAGAAGAGGGAGTTTGCTCTTCCTTTATGACTTTCAGATCCCTGACCCCCTCTCCCCATGGGTGCTAGGAGCTTTTAAAACCTCTGCCTATTTGGGCAAAGGCACCCCTCTCCCTCCTCCACGCTAAGATTATGAGGATATGGAAGTAGGCACGCATTTATAGGTAGGCACAGCCATGGAGTGAGGCGACATAAAAAAACTCCCATATCCTGCCCTAACTGGTTTGGCTCAGTGGATAGAGCATCGGCCTGCAGACTGAAGGGTCCCAGGTTCAATTCCAGTCAAGGGCATGTACCTTGGTTGCGGGCACATCCCCAGTGGGGGGTGTGCAGGAGGCAGCTGATCGATGTTTCTAACTCTCTTTCCCTCTCCCTTCCTCTCTGTAAAAATAAAATATATTTTTTAAAAAATTCCCATATCCTGATTTATGCAACCCACATATACTGCCATCTTTTCATAGCTTGGCTTGTGGTTTTATTCCAATGGGGCCAAACTGAAACCCCGCTGTCCATCATACATGTGACCTTCTAACAAAACGAGTATGTCCGTGTCATGGTAGCTGTACAAGGCCCAACACGCTCCTTTTCAAAGCCAAGCATCTACTAGATATGCCCTGAAGTTAATAACCCCAAGGAGCTTTAGCCGGTGTGGCTCAGTGGATAGAGCGCTGGCCTGCAGACCAAAGGGTCTAGGGGTTTGATTCCAGTCAAGGGCACATACCTTGGTTGCAGGCTCCTCCCCTGCCTGGACCCTGGTCTGGGTGCCTGCAGGAGGCAACCGATCGATGTGTTTCTCTCACATCGATGTTTCTCTCAGCCTCTCCCTCTCTCTTCCAGTCTCCCTAACAACTAATGGACAAAACACCCTCAGGTGAGGATTAAATAACTAAATAACCCCGGGCAATCGTTGCCCCTCTTCAGCACCTATTTGCTCCCAAATGGATGGCAAGTCCACCCACACCCCCTAGTCAGAAGTCGGGGTGAGCTTCCCTGGGTGGCGGCCCTTCCCATCCATCATAAACCCGAACGCACCGCGTGTCCTGATAACTGGGCTGCGGCGGGTGCCCCTCGGCCACGCTCTGGTCACCTCATTGGGCCCGAGCCTGGGCGGCGGGTGCTGCTCCATCACCTTTATTTGTTTAAGAGGCCTGACAAGGCCAACACTCCCCACGGGGTGTGTACCTCACAGCTTTCACGGGGGCTCGTTAAAGTCACGGTTACTTCATATGAGCCGCAGCTATGTGGCGCGGGCCCGTTCGTGTTGACAGTAAGTAACAGACACCCTGTCACGGGGTAACATGTTTATACACTCCCCGGGGTGCCTGGTGGATTCTGCGCCCGTAAAACTATCACAATAATGAAGCTTCTATCAGATAAGTGACTATAATAAATGGCCACAATTAGGTCTCTGGTTGATGAGAAAAGCCCTGGTGGTCTCGCCAGCCAGGCCTGGACAAATGCCAGGCCAAAAAAAAAAAAAAAAAAAAGGGCCCAAAGTCAAATTTAATTTGTATTGAATAACTGACAGAATTGATTTCACAATGGATTTAATGCTTGATTGAATAGGACACCATCTGATTTCAAGAAGAGCAAGAGTTGTTTGTTTTTTTTTAATGAGTTTTCATCTTCCCTCCTGACTCTCCTTCCCTTACTTTTCTTCCCATCTCAAAAAAGCCATCCAAGCCCTAGCCTGTTTGGCTCAGTGGACAGAGTGTCAGCTTGCAAACTGAAGGGTCCAGGGTTCGATTTTGGTCAAGGGCACATACCTGGGTTGCAGGCTCCATCCCCAATGGGGGGGACATTGCAGGAAGTAGCCAATCAATGATCCTCTCTCATCATTGACGTATATGTATATGTGTATGTATATATATACATATATATGTGTGTGTGTGTGTATATATATATCATATATCTACACACACATATCCCTCTCTGAAATTAATAAAAATATATTAAAAATTAATTTTTAAAAATTCAATCAGTAAACAAAATTGTGAAATCAGATTATTCCAAAGTTCTAAAGCACTCAGCACACCCCCCTCCCACGTGACCCCACATCTAGATGGTGGCAGGCACCCTGGGCCATGGAGCTTGGGGAGGAAGAGAAGGCTGGGGCTGTTACTGCTCCTGGAAGAGAAACTGGAGGAGAGAGAAGTCACAGAGTGGGCCTGGCCTGAGTGCCACGATGGCTGGACAGTCCTGGCCGCACTCGCCGCTCGCGAGGCGCGACTATAATCACTTCTGTAAAGGGCTTGGGTGGCACCAGGCAGGCTCCCATTACGTGATGGCGAAATAACAGCACAGAACGTAAGGGCCTCGATGAAAAGGCCTTTAAGAGACGTCTCTTTTCGCGTCCGTTACAGTCATTCCCAGGATGCCTTACAGGTTTTCGGCGAGCCCTTTATGCGCGCGTATAACTCAAGAACGTGCTGAACGGAAGTGGGTAGCGTCCTTATAGGGACCCTAAAAGGTGATACCAGCGAAGTGGAAACTGACGAGGCAAGTGTGCGCTGCCGTCACTGTGGATCGTTTCTCACCGTGACAGCCACTCTGTTTATGTGCTGTCACACAGGCTTGCCCCAGCCACTCCCCGGCGCCCCTCCTCTTACCCACCCCAAGACCCTACCACCCTCTCAGTCTCCTGGAATCTTTGCCACAGTTGTAGAATTTGGCTGGAGGGGAAACGCTTTTCTGGAAAGGTATATTTACTCCGGGGGTTTCTATTTGCATTTGATTTAATATTTCCTAATAATAGTTTCAGGGGAAATTACCCTGGATGGTAGAGTGAAGTGATTCCCCCCGCCCCCCCACACACACCCCTTGGAATAAATGCTTTGGGAGTTGGGGGTGGGGGGCGGAGGTGATTGATGGGACTTTTTGTACATCCCTGTTGCCAGAAGACCTCATAAACTCAGGAAAGCTGCCCAGGCATCAGGCTGTTTACCTTTTCACGACTTTAAAGGTGATTTATTTGACCTTTGAAAACAGGGATCATACTTCTTGCTGAAAACAGTGCACGTTTCAGCATAAACGGGGACTGTCGAGAGGGCGAAGTCTCCAGTCGGAGCCCCTTTATCACTTTTCTCTCCTTCTAATCTGAATGGGGAGCGTCTGCTGGGTTCTTAGTGCAAACATATTTGAGGGACGTTGTCTAAATATACGGAGATAAGTGTGTGTTTATGTACCAGATGCACGCAGGGTTTCCATAACGATTTTTAAAACTATTTATAAATGCCCTGGATATTAGGTAAACAAGGGGAAGAGAAAAAAAAAAACAAAAAAACTTGGGATTTGAGGCAGGACTTGAGTCCTTTGCTGGCTGGGTTCCCCTCAGGGTGTATAATTTCACTGGTATTGCATTCTCAGCCCTACCACTTCCTCACTGTGGAATCCTGAGCAAATAACCCCTCCATGCCCTGATCCAACATCTGTAAAATGGGATCACAGGAATGCCGAGATCTCATAAGGGGTGTGGTGAAGATTCAACTGGTTGAAACATGTGGATTGCTTAACATAAAGGCTGGCATATAGGAAACCATAAATGTTAGTTGACCATTCTCCATAAAAGGGATACAATAATTATACCTACAACAAATATAGAATGTAGGGTTTAAGAACAGGTGATCATCCGTATTAAGTATCTTGTCCAATATAACATGCTATACAAATGCCATTCACCTAGTGAACTGAAGACAGCAGACAAATTGTCCATGTATGTTACTGGTACTGACGCTGGGAGTAGACAGAATTTTGTAACCTTTTTTTAACCAAATGATGAAGCTATACGGCAGTTGATTTGTACCTTCATTTTACATACAGAGAAACTAAAGGATAAAAAAAAATGATTTACTTGAGGTCAAACAGCTCTCCAGAAACTATAAGCATTCTAATCGAAGTTCCATGGCCTATAATGTCATTTAGTCCTTGATGGGTCAAGGATGACATACTAATGATGATCTCTTGGGTTCCTGAGGCCCACTTCCCGGCAGCTATCAGGCTCCCCTTCAGAGGGACGGAACCAGCAGAGGGAGTGATTCCCGGAACAGAGCCAGCGTCATTAGCAAGGTCAGTGTTTTCCTAAGGTTTCACAATCCAGGAAGGAAATGAGGAAATGCATTCAACCGCACAGACTGGATCAAGAGACCTGCTCTGCGAGCTGGACTCTGGACTTTACATCTAAGGAACGTGGGGAAAAGATATTTGGTATCAGGAAGATTCCTCCTTTAAAACGTTGTTATGTCTTTCGAGAACTCAACCCATCAACAGAAGAATGAAGGAGAGCAAAGTGAATCCACTGTTACGACAGAACTGAATCTGCCTCCCTGATGACTTTGCGAGCTTCCCCAACACAACAGCAGGAGAGGTGGGGAGACCTGCATGGTGGGGGGCCATTTCCACTGGGACCACCACACAGTCACAAACCCCACTGGAGCTCCCTCCTGGTATAGCGGTTTTCTGGAACGCTCCTGGGAGCCTCGTAAGTTCTAAGGACAGACCCAGGCTACAACCAAGTGAACGGCCTACAAGGCCAAGTCCAACAGGCAGAGGGCACAAGCCCTCTGAGGCATCAGACACGTCTCTGGGACACCTGAGGCAGTGTCCCGGGCACTGGGGGGTTGTGGGTGAACAACGGAACCAGCGAGAAGGCCTCCATTGTGGCATAGGACCCACTGGCTCCAACCCTCCCAAGCGTGGAGAGCAGAAACTGCTCACTGGTGACGCGTCCCCCACGGTCCTGACATGCCAACCTCCAATGCGCCTCTCGCAGGCGTCCCCAGGGACAGGTGCTGCGACAATCTGCCCATCCTCGACCCTGCACATGCTCAGTTCCAACCCCTGCGAACCGAGTTGCCCACCATCTCCTACGGTGACAGCCCATAATTTATCAGCCACTGCGTTCCTCCCCAGGACGTGACGACTGCACGTGTTCTAGGGGGACAGCTGAAGGCCCATTAATCTTCACTCCGGCGGGGAAGGACCTGGTGGCACTTTAACTGGATGGGTGAGGAGACAGAAAAGACCACAAGGTGCAAGTGACAAGGTTATTAACTGCGCCCCGGGCTGTCTGTTTACAAAGCTGCCGCCGTACATGGGAGCGGGTTGGTTAAAGGCGGACGGGGGGTTCGGCAAGGTTTACGGAGGGGAGTTCTTGGCAGATATGGCTCCTGGCAAGGCTCCACGTTTCCAGGGAGAAAGCAAAGGACTTTTGCGGTTAGAAGAGGAACTTGGGCTTCAACCCGCTTAGCGAGCGGCGCAGGCTAAAGTTGAAAAGGTCAGGGCAGATTCCGAACGATTTCTCTCCCACAGACTCGGGAAGGAAGACGGCTGAGCTTCATCGCCCAGGTTCCCCTGCCCGACCTCCCACGCCAACTAACTCTGATTTCCCTCCTGTCCAAGTGGGGTTTTTTAAAACTATTTTTCTTATTGATTTCAGAGAGGAATGAAGAGGGAGAGAGAGGTAGAAACAGCAATGACTAGAGAGAATCATTGATTGGCCGCCTCCTGCACGCCCCACGCTGGGGGATGAAACCTGCAACTCACTCTGGCAGGTGTCCTGACCGGGAATCGAACCGTGACTTCCTGCGTGCATAGGCTGGCACTCACCACTGAGCCACACCGGCTGGCCCAAGTGGGTTTTAAAGGTGGGGCTACAGCTCTGCATCTTCCTCAGCCCGTGAAAGGGGACGCCTGTCTCCGCACCAGCCCACACCCAGGGGAGAAGGCATCCGGTAAAGAGATGGGCGCTCCTCTCGGTCAGCACCCACCCCCCCCATGGGTTCCCTCTGCGGGACAGCCCCTGGGTTCCTGCCCGCCTGCCTCCAAGCCTAAGGCCTCCCAGGACTGAAGAGAGCTGCCCCAAGAACTGCCCCAAGGCAGAGAGGACGGCCTTCGCTTCCCCGCACGGGCTGTGGGACTCTCACCGGCAGGTATTTAGTATCGTCTGTTCACAAAGCATGCGTCTGATCGGATCCTCACGCAACCCGTTCCGTGAGCAGAGCGAGTATTTACTTCTCCATTTTACAGACGAGAAAACTGACACCCAAGGGGTTAGGTTTCCTAAGGCAGCAGGAAGCAGAATACTTGTGCCAGCGCTCCTTTTGCCTCGGCGTGTGTGTTTTTTTTTTGTACAAAATATATGCTAGAGTATACAGTTGGCCTTTGAACAACACAGAGGTTAGAGGTGCTGACCCCCGTCTAGTGCATAATTCCCGTTTAATTTTGGACACCCCCCGCCAAAAAAAAACTTAACTATTCAGAGCTTACTGTGGACTGGAAGCCTTACCAGTCACAACAGTCCACTACTCCATATTTTGTATATGTGTTATATACCGTATTCTTACAATAAAAGTAGAAGAAAATGTTATTAAGAACATAAGAGAAAAATGCATGTACACTATTTATTGGAAAAAATCCAGGTGTTAAGTGGAACTGATCAGTTCAAACTGATGTTATATTGTTCAAGGGTCAACTGTATATATAGTTTATAAACATAAATATAAATAAACATATACTGAAGTATGTATACATGTGTATATATATAGCACATATAACATACACACTCTTGATGCATATGCACCTTTAATGTATATATCGGTTTACAGCTTACAAACACTTCATATATAACATACACCGTAGGCTGTTTTCAGTATCTATATTGATGTACACACATTATATATCTCTCTATATTTAAAAAGCCAGCAAGCAGAATGCCCTAAGGACCCGAACACCAGGCCCCTCGCCCAGGCTGGCTCCAACCCCGGGGAGCGGTTAGGGGCGCCCCGAGGCAGCACCACAGGGTGCGAGTTTGATGGGGAAAAGTCAAAGAAATAGGGGGGAGGTCTTCAGGGTCTGCGGGGTTGGGGTGCTCGGCCGGAGCGGGTGTGGGGTGCGCTGGGGGCGGAAGGGGAAGGTCCGCGTGGGAAACGGCTCAGCACAGTACCTTTCTCACCGCGAACCGGGGCGGCCCAGGCGGCGGACTGATGGGCGGCTGCCTCACGGGTGTTCGTGGCAGCGGCAGTTTTCCTGAAACGGCGCTGATTCCAAACAGCAAACAGCCATCAGCGTCCAGGAACAGAAACAGCCTCTCCAACCAGAGGCCCTGGGCGTGGGAACGTGACTGACGGAAACGCCACTTGAGGAGGCGCTAGGGAGACCGGAAGTATGTGACCAGAGGACTGTGGGATTGTGGGGGACGC
>PVJC01010950.1:6081-42693 GCA_004026665.1 Murina feae | reverse complement strand
CCCCCAGGACTACACGGCCACCATCTACCTCAGACAGCGCTGGACAGACCAGCGGCTGGTGTTCGAAGGCAACAAGAGTGTCACTCTGGACGCGCGCCTCGTGGAGTTCCTCTGGGTGCCGGACACTTACATTGTGGAGTCCAAGAAGTCCTTCCTTCATGAGGTCACTGTGGGAAACAGGCTCATCCGCCTCTTCTCCAACGGCACAGTCCTGTACGCCCTCAGGTGAGCGGGCGCTGCGACCTCGGACGAGGAGGGGAAGCCGTGCCAGAAAGGGCATAGGTTCTTCTTGAGTAGCCAGGAGGGCACTCAAGCAGCCATGCTGAGGCCCCTTCCCATGCTCCTGCTCTCATCCCTCCTTGCCCTGAAGCCAAAGGAGCCTCCTTCCATTCAGGGTGGTTCACAGCATCTGCTGAACAGCTGCTCTGTGCCAGGCCCCAGGCTGGACTCTGAAGAGACAGAGGGAGGCAGACATTGTCCCGACACAGACCCAGGAGCAAAGGGAGTCCAGGGTGTGGGGGCCCAGGCTAGGGAGTAGGTGCGTGGTTTGGGGGTGACACGAGAGGATGTATTCACAGTACGCTGAGCTGAGTCCTAAAGAGCAAAAGGAAGTCAGCAAGGGAAGGAGGGAGAGGGACGGCAAGAGCAAACAGACGGCCATACCCAGGCCTTCCCTTCCCCGGGGCTCTGGGGATGGGGTAGCTCTGGAATGCATCTCCACGTGTCCCCGTCGTCTTTGCACAGAGAATCCAGGTGCCTTCCCCAATCCCGTGAGGCCAAAAGATTCTCCCAATCCATTGCTCATACGCCACTAGTCGGCTAACCCACAAAGGTGCTCCGGAGTGCGGCACGAGGCCATCAGTGGGGGCCAGGGGGTGGAGGGTGGCTCACTACTGCTCATGCAAACTGAATACCCCCAGAGGCCTTGGGGAGAAGGCCAGGAGCCAAACACCCCCCAAAAGAGGCTGGAGCTGTAAGTCAAAGACTGAGCTAACCAAGAAAATGAATTTCTGGATTATTCATCTCATCCTCCTCGGCTGCACTGACTTTTGCCAAGATCAGCCAAAACTCCAACTCCTCTTTCCAGAGGCCTAATGAGCCCCAGCCAGGTAGCTCAGTTGTTAGAGCATCATCTCCACTATGCCAAGGCCGTAAATTCAATCCCCAGTCAACCAGTGAGTGCATAATTAAGGAGAACAGCAAATCAATGTTTCTCTCTCCCCCCCCCTTCCTTTCTCGCTCTAAAAATCAATAAGAAAGCCAGGCTGGCATGGCTCAGTGGTTGAGTATAGACTTATGAACCAGAGGTTACCATTCAATTCCCAGTCAGGGCACATGCCCAGATGGCAGGCTCAATCCCAGTGTGGGGTGTGCAGGAGGCAGCCAATCAGTGATTTTCTCTCACCATTGATGTTTCTCTCTGTCTCCCTCTCCCTTCCTCTCTGAAATCAATAAAAATATATTTAAAAAAAAACAATAAGAAAACATTTTTAAAAGAAGCCTAATGAGACCTCTCCTTTGACCCTCAACTCCAACCAACATAATCAACATTAATTCCTATCCATGTCCCCCTTCCCTGTGTTCCCAGAGATGTATATGCAGGTGCAAGTGTGTACGTGTGTCTGTATCATAGCACATAACACATCTGTCACGTGCAAGGGTTACAAATAATGGGTGATGGTTGACAGCCTGACTCTGGAGTCAGATTTGGGGAAAATCCGACCTGCTCTGGAACCTTAAGGCAATTGACTCTTTGAGCCTCAGTTTTCTCAGCAGCAGGAGAGAAATGATAATAGTGGCAGCTTCATAAGCCGCTGTAGAGATGCAAAGCGATGACGCACACAGAGCAGTACACCCAGGGACTGGCTCGCGGTCGGTAAATTGCAGCTGTTGCTAGTCTCTCTCCCTTAATGGAGTGGGCACCGTGCGGTAATCATTTCCACTTTCCCAAGCACCCAGCTCAGTGCTTAATAAATAAAGGTGCTTAATAAAAACGTGTGACACCGAAGAAAAAGGAAGGTAAAGGTCTCCCAACGGACTCTCCACTGGGAGGGCTTAGCCGATGTTTCATTGCACATCTCTGCTTGTTGGTCCTTAAGAGCCACAGTGCCTGGTGCCCTTGGAAGCTTCCACTTCCTCTGCATGCCGGTCCCTCCAGGAGGGAAATGGACAGCTTCCTAAGCGGGCTCCAGCCCCAGCTCTGCCTCTAAGAGCTGAGTGCACCTGAATGAACCTTCAAGTCTGTTGTCCAATGGTGACAGCAGTGACAGTGACCTCTGTTCTAGCTTCTCCCGGTTTGTCATGTTATGAAATTTAATAACTGGATGCAAAAGCATCTCAAACAAGCCAACAAGTGATTCTGTTCTGCACTGTTGTTGCAAGTTTGCCTCTGGATCGCCAACGTTCCAACTTCTCCCTCCCTCTGGGCCCCGGCAGGAACGAGCCTCACAGACGTTGCTTAGCACAGAGAACTGCAGGAAGGCTTCAAATGCAGGCTGCAAGTCACACGCTCACTGTAGACTCGAGGTGGAAGTCTCCATGGAGCGCCCTTAGGAGGAATGCATACTTTCTATAGCATCCCCATAACACTGTTCTGAACCTGTTCTTCCTTTCCTAGAATCACAACAACGGTGGCATGTAACATGGACCTGTCTAAATACCCCATGGACACACAGACATGCCAGTTGCAACTGGAAAGCTGTGAGTATATATCCCGCAGGCCCCGGAGCTGATTTTCCTCAGTGACTCAGATCTGTGTGTTCATAGTGTGCTGTACACAGTGGCCTTTCTTATCTTGATGTTAATTACACTGATGTTAGTTACTTCTGACTGTAAGTTTGGAGACATTTGGAGACTGCTGAAAGCCAAACCTCCCAAAATTACATATTTTGGGGAGGACCATTGTGCATTGAAAGAGAATAGTTCCACCTAAGAGTGGACAAGACAGCCAAGGAAATGGGGTCGATAGGACTAGGAAGCGAACTCAGAATCAGCAAAGGCACGGAAGCCAGAAAGGACACAGCAGAGATTAGAAAGGACAGATATACGAAGCAATCCTGGACCTTTATCATACAACTGCTTTCAACTTCTAAAAGAATCGGTTTGTCATATATAAAGCCTAATGCAGTGATGGCAGTATGTGAGCATCTAACAAAACTGCAGGCTGGGCATCTACTCGTGATGAAGAACAAGCAACTCCTCTGCGATGATGTGCCACAAATGGTGTTCACGAGTAACCGCCATCGTTCCCTAGTGAACGTCTCTGAAATGCCCACCAGACTTGGGGGAGTGGTACCCGTGATGGGTGTCCTGGGAAAACAGTGCCACAGGCAGGAGTCATCCAGCCATCAAGGTGTGGCTCGTCTGAGGAGGAAAAACCCTAGTCACGCTGGAGGCCAGCAGGCACTTCCTACCTGAGGACACGGTGACCAGCATCTAAGAACACGGCCATAGTAAGGCAACAGTCATTTTTCAGAGGCAGGCATTTAATTAAGGACTCAGACCGGCAAATTAATTACCTTATTGATTAAGCATGTGCATAGCCTTCTTGGAACAATACGGCTGTTTGGGGGCAGACTACAACTTGAGGTTATCAAGACGAGAACTCCTTTTCCGCCCTCCATGGCAAAAGTGATTGCCCTCCATGTGTGGCTGTTCTCGTCTCAGATCCCAGCAGTGAGAGTCCCCAGAAACTTCAGCTCTCTGCTTGCACCGCTCTCTGCATCCCCATGAGCGGAGGGAGCTTTCACTGGGTGTTTATTAGCAGTTTTTTTGGGTACAGAAACCTCACCCAGGGTTTTGTCCTGAACGCCATCACTAAGAAAGAATTGATACCATCCCACAAAGCGAACCGTCCAAGTTGGTATGACTCACTTTTTAGATCATTTTCTTTTATTTCTTTGGTCTCCTAGGCCTATTTGGTCAGCTCACGTCAGTAAACTTGGAGATGTTTCTAAAGGAAAGTGCACAGACAGTTTCTACCTGGAAATCCTTTAAGAGCTCACGACTTCCTCCTTGCTCTTGGAGGGGAGATAGATGCTTCTAGATAGTGGATGCCATAGCTAAGAGTCCCCAAAATGCTAGCTCCAGCACTGGCATCCCATTCCCAGTAGCCTGGGAAAACAGAGGCCTGGGGAGACGACCAGAATCACTGGGCTTTTCCCATCACTGGCTGTGTGCCTTTGGGTAAGTAGAACAACATCTCTGGACCTCAGTTTCTTCATGAGTGAAGTGGAAAAAAATAATAGTATCTGACTTCAAGAGCCATTTGTTAACAGCTTAATTGGGGTAGATTTACATACCATAAGATTTACTCGTTTTAGGTGTACAATTCAAAGATGATTGGTAAGTTTGCCAAGCTATGTGATCACTACAACATTTTGTTGTGAGAACATTTCTGTCACCTCTTGTGCCCATTTACTTTCATTGCCACCACCAGCCCCCAGGCTACCACTAATCTACTTTCCGTCTCTGCATTGCCTGTTAGGGGCATTTCACATAAATTGGATCAACACACTATGTGGTCTTTTGCACCTGGCTCCTTTCACTTAGCATGATGTTTCTGAGGTGTCAGGGTGTGAATCAGTACTGCAGCCCTTTTACTGCTTTATTCCTCATTACTCCATACAAACACACTCAAGCAGTGGGAGGCTCTCTGGCCTGTTCCACCTCCTAGCTGTGGTGAGTAAAGCTGCCGTGGACACTTGTGTACAGTTGTTTTGTGACCATGACTTGGTTTCTCTTGGCAGATACTTAGGAGAGAATAATAGGTCAAATGGCACAATCCATGTAATCCTATCCTATATAATAAACAGCTAATATGCTAATTAGACTAAACAGCAGCACAATCATCCGGACGACCTTCAGGACGAAGCTGGAGCTGCAAGGGCCAAACCCCTTGCACAAATTTCGTGCATCGGGCCTCTAGCATAATATATATATCTCAACTATAAGATCCATTCCAATCTCAGAAAATGTAAAAAGTATAGCATAGTCAATAATCCAATATAATAAAAGGGTAATATGCAAATTAACCCTAATAGCAGAACCACTGGGAATGACTGGTCACTGTGATACACACTGGCCACCAGGGGGCAGATGCTCAATGCAGGAGCTGCCCCTTGGTGGTCCCTTTGCTCCCACAGTGGGAGCTCTGCTCAGCCACAAGCCAGGCTGACAGCTGCCAGCACAGCAGTGGTAGCAGGAGACGCTCCTGCCTCCTCAGCAGCGCTAAGGATGTCCAACTGCAGCTTAGGTCTGCTCCCCCCTGGCAAGTGGACATCCCCCAAGTGCTCCTGGGCTGCCAGAGAGATGTCTGACTGCCAGCTGAGGCCCAATCCACTGGGGAGCAGGCCTAAGCCAGCAGATAGACTTCCCCCGAGGGGTCCCAGACTGCAAGAGGGCACAGGCCGGGCTGGGCTGAGAGATCCCCCTGAGTGCACAAATTTTTGTGCACCGGACCTCTAGTATTGTAATAACTACATATAGTGCCAAGCAGGTACTAAACTTACTGGGGCGGGGGGTCACTTCATAAGTTATGTAAATAGCTAACCACTATGCTGTATACCAGAAACTAATATAGTACTAAATGTCAGCTGTAATTGAAATTCTTTTTCAAATTAATCTGAAAAAATGAAGAAAAATAGAAATATCTACCAGTAAATATTTAAATAATGCGAGAGGTCACGCCTGCCGGGTCTGTGCTTAGCACTGAACCGGTTCTCCGTGGAAGGCACAGAGTGCTCGCAGGTCATCTCATGCCGAGTAGACGCTGCAGTTACAAGTGAGACACCGCGCTGCGTGTTGCCCGGACTCATCCCTGGACTCGGCACCATCCGGACGAGCTCCCGCGGTCTCCGTAGCGTAGCGTTGCCCAGTCCAGTCCAGTGGCCACCTTCTTGCACTGACCAGGGCTCTGCTCCTTGCCAGGGGGCTACGACGGCAGCGACGTGGAGTTCAGCTGGCTGCGCGGCAACGACTCTGTGCGGGGCCTGGAGAGCCTGCGGCTGGCGCAGTACACCGTGCAGCGCTACTTCACCCTCGCCACCAGGTCGCAGCAGGAGACAGGTAGCTCGTGGCACAAACTGTACAAAAGCAAATAACTGGGTCCGAAACATCTCTTCTCCACTTTACCCTCTCGGGGCCCGAGAGCCCCTCTGCAGTGTGTGTGTGGGGGGGAGGAGGGGCGTGGGGCTTGGAATTGGTACTTTTACCTGCGCCATCCCCAGAACTGAAACGGCCCCCAAGAGGCTCACATTCTGGCCAGGTAGGTGACAAGGACACCAGAGGCACAGGAAGAGGATCATGAGGGGCGGGGAGGCATCAGCACCCCGTAAATCCCACTTGACATCAGCATTTCCTTTCGTGAAGACGATGACAGCTCCTGATCCACTAGGTGTGGTGGTAGCAGAGGGCTCACTGTCTGCACAGCAAAGTTAACCATCCCTCGAGGACACCGCTGCCCTGAGAGTGGGCCTGACCTCCTACCCCTTGCTTGCCCTCTCAGGAAATTACACGCGATTGGTCTTGCAATTTGAGCTCCGGAGGAATGTCCTGTACTTCATCTTGGAAACCTATGTTCCTTCCACTTTCCTCGTGGTGTTGTCCTGGGTTTCATTTTGGATCTCCCTCGAGTCTGTGCCTGCAAGAACCTGCATCGGTGAGCAGCTAAGAGCTGGGTTACCAGGTCTTTCCCCTCCTCCTCTCCTGCCACTGTTTCCATTGAGAGTCACAGGGCCGTTCCAGGAGTTGGTTTTTTGAGCGAAATAGAGAGACACGGAGACTACTCTAGGAGTAGTACATTTTTAAACTTAATTTTATAGTGACAGGTAAGGGGATATTGTGATTAGATGGCCTGTCGCCAATTATTTCGCATACTGACCAACCCCCTCTGATGAGAAGACAGAAGGTGAAACATTTAAAAAACCCTTATCACTCATATCTTTACAAAATGTACAATTCATTCCCGTCCAGAAGGCCACAGATTCTCCAGAATAAGCTCTGTTCCATTTCCGAGTCCTGTGCCCACCTTGCCAAGTCCTGAATGGAGACAGTCTCCCAGGTGACGGTGGTAGGTGCCCTGGCCACTGACCTGGGAACGTCGCCTGCCTGTTTTCCCAGGAGTGACCACCGTGTTGTCGATGACCACACTGATGATCGGGTCCCGCACTTCTCTTCCCAACACCAACTGTTTCATAAAGGCCATCGACGTGTACCTGGGGATCTGCTTTAGCTTTGTGTTCGGGGCGCTCCTGGAATACGCGGTGGCCCACTACAGCTCCTTACAGCAGATGGCGGCCAAAGACAGGGTAAGAATTTTGAGAGCCATATATATGATTCATCACTTGTGCCATGTACTGGTCGGTAGAGATGGCCTTGACCTGGTTACTCGCCCCTTACTCTCCTCCCCCCCACACCCCCAGCCCATCTCCCATAACTCGATTTGCTCCAGTGACTCTCATCTTGTTCAGGTAGGAGCTTCCGGAAGTCATGACGCCTTTTGAAAAGGATTGTTCTTTTCACCAAATGCAATGAGATATTAATATGTTTAATTTTCCAGCAGAAAATAACTGTTATCTGTATGCAACATAAAATCACACCTACAAGAACAATCATCTAAAAAAAAACACACAACAATATTAAACCAAATGTGATCAGCTACTTACAAGTTTCAGATTAATCTGTATTTACTATTTAATTCTTCGGTGCATTCTTGTTTTCTTAAATTATACAAACAATGGTTTACTGAAACAATGTATGAAAAAAATCAAATTGTGGTAAATTTCTTGATTAGCATATCTTTCTGCTAATTGGAAATATGGTCCAGCTCTCAGAATAATAATGGCTGTTATCTATGGAGCACTTACATGTTCCAGGCACAGTACCAAGCCCTTTGCAAATATTTTATCCTTTAAAATGCTCATAGCAACCCAGTAAGGCCCTTTTTGTTTTTCTATTTGTGGAATCTGAGGTAGGGGATGGGGAAGGGACTTTCCCAGGGGACACAGGTAGTAAGATATAGAGCTTGGTTTTGAACCTAATTCTCTTCGGCTCCCAAGGCTGACACTTACCTGTTATTCCCACTTGCAGTGGGCAACAGGCCATGTTTTTAATAATCATTCTCTCCAGGCCCATGGAACCCTGGGATTCTTTGGAAGCCCCAGTTGTTAGACATTGGCATGTGAAAGCTCATCCTAAAAAGAAAAAAAGAAAGAAAAAATTTAAAGGGATAGAGATCCAATAGAGAAGAAGCGCCACCTTTAGCAGAGTGCCAGGACTACACAGGGTCTAATGATGAGGAAAGGAAGAATTGGCGGAGCCTGAAGACCCAGGTGTCTTTTCCCTTGGGTTCGACTATTGTGAACAATGTTTCACACAGTCACGCATCCATGTGACAAAGGCAAATGATCAAATGTACTAGCCAAGGTAGACATGGATTTCACTTATTTCCTTCCTTAAGGAGACAATGGCTAATTACCAAAAAAAATCTAAATTTTGGTAGATTGCCAAAAAGGGAATTGGAGAAAGACTGAGATCCATCACTGAAGAACCAGAAAGCCCTTATTTTGCCATGTGTATAATAGTAACTTCACTCCAGAGTACTTTCTGTGTGCCAATCAACTTACCAACCTCTCATAGTCCACCCAACAACCCGTCAGATGGGTACCATTATTATCCCGATTTTACTGTTTAGGGCCCTACCACTCAGAGAAATGAGACAACTCATCTAAGACTCCACATCTAGTAAATGGCCTGGCTAAAGACCCTTACTCAGTTCTCTCTGACGTCACTACGCTCCTCACATCCTATGTCGCCCCAACATGTTGGCGAATGGCAATTCCCTGGAATTTCAAGGAGCATCACTATTTATGTTTGTGGCGAGACCTCAAGACACTGCTGATTTCTATTATTTCTCATAATCAATTACTTCCTCCTCCCTGAATCAGAATGAAATCCCTCAAATACTTACTAAATGTTTTACATGATTTATACCATTTAATCTTCCAATCAGACTCATGAGGTAGGTATTAATATCATCACCATTTTGGAGGCAAGGAAATAAAATTTTAAAGGGATTGTGGTGACTAAAATTTCACAAGAGTGAGAGACAGAATGGAATTTGAACCCAGGCAAGCTAACTTCAAAGTGGTGAATTTAGCATTTAGCACACAGGTCTACATAGCTAGAGTGAACAATGGTTATTCTCTCCATTACACAAGCTAAGGACAAGGGACCAGTGCCTACAAGCAGGATAACAGGACTGCTAAGTCTGGCTTACAAGCCAATTTCCTATGTACTCAAATGTCACTCTCTATTAAACCTAATTATGCAATACATAGGCCTCCAAGTATATAAATACCCACTTATTTATTTTGCTGACTCAAGCCTTCCAGCTAACTGCATTGTCTGTGAACTAGGGGATGCCAAAGGAGGTGGAAGAAGTCAATATTACTAACATCATCAACAGCTCCATCTCCAGCTTTAAACGGAAGATCAGCTTTGCCACCATTGAAATTTCTGGTGATAACGTCGACTACAGCAACTTGACTATGAAAACGAGTGACAAGTTCAAGTTTGTCTTCCGAGATAAGATGGGAAGGATTGTTGATTATTTCACAATTCAAAACCCCAGTAATGTTGATCGATATTCCAAACTACTGTTTCCTTTGGTTTTTATGCTGGCCAATGTCTTTTACTGGGCATATTATATGTATTTTTAAGAGGGCATTAAAATTTTGCATGCCATAGGACTTCAACAGAAGGAAATAATGATGTAAATGGTATTCTAAGCCAACTGTGCACCCTAACCCAATGGTGCTAAAAGTAACTAAAAGTAACAGTTTAGCATTTATTATCAAAAAATGGTCTCCCAACCCTTATTTAAGCTTGTAGACATTCCAGCATTACAGAGTCTTGTAATAGAAATATCAACCCATTCCTTTTTTATCTTTACAAAAGACATCCCCATGGAGCCAAGATTACAAACAGTACTCAGGGTTGGCTGCCTGCTCAGTGGCTCCCTGGTCTGCATTTACCTCATATAAAAAATATGAGAGGGAGGCCATTCCATGTACTGTGTAACCCTCAACTGACAGGGGTTGTTTCTGAATTAATCGTACATACCACTTATTAAATCTCTGTAGTGCTTATAAAACGCATTGTTGCCTATTTAGGGAGCAACATTTTCTAGTTGTTTGTTTTTGACTCAATGAAATGTGGGCCTAAGTCAATTTACTGAAAGTCACTGTATTAACTCAACACCAAGATGAGTTTTTAATACTGTATTTAATACCACAACAGAAAGTCCCCAAATTCCAATAAGTCCTACCACTGAAAAGTCAGATGTGAGTGAAGAAAAATTTAGTGGATCAATAATCTCACACATAAAGCCCTTGTTTCTAAGATACAATGACTTGCCCAAACTGGAAGGGCTTTGCTCTGGGGCTTTACTCCCCATTTGACATGTCTTACCCCTTTATCATTATACATACGCCAACCCTCCCCATTGCAGGAGCTCATCCCCATACCAGGCTTGGGAACGGAGGCTGTTTGGTTTTGTTGTGTTTTTTAGTTATTCTGGGAGTCTTTGTGTGGACTGTTGCCATGAAGACTTGCAGTGTTGAGTCCATTTCTATCTGCTACTCTTTCCCAGCGGCAGACCCCTGCATCCTTCCAGGAGGAGCTTGCCTCCCCAGGCTCTAATGACCAGGAACGATGCTTATTCGATACTGAACTGCATTTCCCGGAAATACGTGGGTTAGCGCTAGCCAGCGTGGCTACGCTTATTTCCCTGAGCCTTCCAGCTGGATGGCAAGAGCAGGAGAATGTTGGCCCTGGGTCCTGAACTTTCTGAGGAACAGTGAAACTGGTTACAGAACCCACGTTCAGGCTGCCGGTGAGCTGTCTTGTCCAAGTCCAGCCACTCTCACCCTGAAACAAGAAGCAGAGCGCGCACCTCTTCCTGCTCCATGGCCAAGTTCAGCCAACATGGCAGTGTGCGAGTGTGCCGCGATCAAGGCTTCTAGTTCAGGGTCAGTCGTTTTAAAGAATCTTGCCATCTTTAGTTCTTTAGCTTCCTTGTCTAATGAATGTGTGCCCTCCTTTTGGAAATAAACAATGAACCCCCTATACCACAGGCTCTTATTCTTTTCCCCACTATGATGCTTTTCTCACAATTTAGCTTCTATGGGCCTGATCGCTTGCACTTTTAACAATATGTTTCTAATAGCAATGGGGTCACTGACATGGGTGGAATGTAGTTGTATGGTTCAATTATATTTGTGATTTTTTTTAAAAAGGGTTAAAAGGAAATATCTTCTTTGAACCCCCATTTAAACATTATCTGGAGAAAACTATGAATATGTGAAACTGTGAAATAAATATAGCACATTAGCTACCTACCAAATCAAGTGGTCATCTATAGATTGATCTTCATTTATTGTAAGATCCTATTTGGAAAAGGTATTCATCATAGTACAAACTCAGTGGTTCACACCTTCTATCCTCATGTTCCCCACCCCAGACAGTACTTACACACACACACACACACACACACACGCAAAATCTCCTGCCAAGGAAAATAACCATTGGTGACAGATAGTCAATGCCCTTTTCAACCTCACTGCACTGTAACACTTGCCTTGCAATTAGGCAACTGGGCCCAGTGATATTGAAAGATCCAATTCTCAGAAATTTCACAGATTTCCTTCCAAACCTTCTTTATTGTTTTGAAACTACCTTCAATTTTTGTTAAATGAGATTTTTATAGTTTGAGAATATACTTTGGGGGGAGTATTATTGGATTTTGCATCTCTCTGGACTTGATGTGGGCTGTGATATTGGAGTTCCCAGTAAAAATTCCTTATATTCTACATCTGTCTCATGTATCCTACCTACCCAGTCAGTCCCAGGACTCGCTTTATTCAAAATACTTATTTTTAGGGTAAAAATCAGTAAGCTAACCTCTTGATATAATGGGACTTCCCAAAATCATGAAACCGGGAAGCGTTGAGGATATTCTAAGGCATGGGACTATAATTTTTAATTACCTTGATATTGAAAATGTCAATATTCTCAATATAGAAAGTTGTATATAAGTAGGAAGACATTCAATTACAAGTAAGTGACAAGTAAACTCTAAGGGAAAGGCAGGGGAAATGGAGAAATGGGTAGATCAGAAAAGAGCTAGCAAGCACAGTCGACCACAAGCCGAAAATGAGTAGGTGACATAGGCGAGTACCACTAGGAGAAAAAGTACAGTGTGGGCTTTAGTGCCAGACAAGTAAGGGGACGATCATAGTTAGGGAGTGTGTGACAACCAGGATTGAGGCGTGTTCTTCAATGGTGCACATTCCTCTTACATAGAAAGAGCAGTTCTTCTCGGCTGCTGGCCCATAGTCCATTTTGATAGGTCCAGAATACATTTAGTGCCAGATATCTTTGCTTCTTAATATACATTCTTAAAATTGAGTCTTGAAAAATAAGTAAACTTAAAAAAATAAAATTGAGTCTTAATAGACAGGGAATTATACCTCAATATATTGTCAGTGTAATGTATGTGTTGTACCAATGACCTAAAAGAACAAAACATTTGAATACATGTTCCATGTTTCTGAATAATTAAAAAATATACATATATAATGCACATCACTTTTAACAGCTTTTGTAGAAAATTTAGACGAATATGTCATACTGTAGTTTATTTGGGTTGAAACACATTGTGTCCAGTTTTGGCCATCATGCTTTCGAGAAGGATGTGCAAAAATAGGAAAAGACTCCAAGAAACATGACAGAAGTGATTAAAATAATGGAGAACGGGTCAAATCAGAAGATGTTGTGCCCTGAAAAGCAAGGCTAAGTGATAATGACTACCATTAAAAGGTTCCAGAAGGGTTTTGTATAGGGACACGCTGTTCTTCTCTTCACTTGAATAAGTGAACTGAATAAAAGGAAACAGACGAATGAACTCAGAGCAAGTCTCATTGTTTAGAAGGAAGAAAACGTGCAGGTTGAATAACAAAATGCAGTTGAATAATGAACTACTCAGATAAACTTCGGGTCTCCATCTGGAAATTCCCCACGAGGAAGCGCAATTGTGTCTCCCCTTGATTTCGCCACCCGCATGCCTGAGAGCAGATGGCTGGGTTCTTCCAGGCGACCTTGGGAGGCGTAGATGCAGGGAGACCCCTCTGGCTGCAGAAAATGAAAGTGTCATATCAAGTACTGCTTCCCGAGAAATGGATGCCTCCTGATGTTCCTGGTGGCCCACAGGGTGGCGTTCCATATTTATGCCTTTTGGGGGGAAATTGAAGGGGAGTCATGTGACTCACCGCTTTCAGTGACTTGGGTGTGAAGTAGGCTTTGCTCATGCCATCTCATCACTTACAATTGTGCCTTTCCAGAAATCAGAGAAGACACAACCCCATCTGGAAAGCTGGAGAGGGGAATAGGACATAAAAAGTGAGTTAGCTGCTGCATGTTGAGCCAGTGTGTCTGTGATCTGTGAGGACATCTGCATCTGCAAGCCAGTCATCTCTTCTTCTCTAAGCCCCGACGAGAGCCAGGACCTAAATGGTCTTGAAGGGGTGGGTGGTCCATACCTAAGGTGACCAGACATCCCACTTTTGATGGGACAGTCCTGATTTTTAACAATTTGTCCCACATCCCGCAGCATCTTAAAAAAGTCCCGATTACTCTTTGTAATACTTTAAGTAATAATAAAAAAAAAAAGAAAGAAAAAGGAAGAGCTCCCCCCTCTCCCCCCAGTCAATGGTGTATTGCTTTAAATCTGGTCACCTTATTCATACCCCAAATTCCTGGCCTGCTTCCTATTTACTAGTAAGACAAGGCATGAATTGTATTAAAGACCTCAAGGGATAGGATCTCAAACTTCATCACCTGAAGCTCCATTTTCATCTGGAGATTCAACCAATTTTCAACCAACACAGAAACTTGGTTAATATACTGTGTAGAAAAAAGTTAACATAATAAGCCTGAGACTACTATCCTTAAAAATTCTGTTTGCAAGATGACCATCACTGGCATCTGAGAATTGGGGTTTGGGGAGAGTTCCCAGTATTCCCTAAGTTGTAAGAGTGGCGCCCTGAGCCTCGACTGTTTGTACAAACCATGTGGCTTATGCTGAACCCCTGCTTCTCTTCTGGGAGTCTGGAGTTCTGGCTCATGCTAGGCAGAGGGAGCCTATATGGATCTCAGAAACTAAGTCCCTGATGAACTTATTGGTAGTTAACACTGACACATGTTGTCACAATTCCATATGGGAGGAATTAAGCACATCCTGGTGACTAGGTGAGCAGGAGACTCTTGCAAGCTGATGCCTGGTTTCCTCTGGACTTGACTTCACGTGCTGACTATACTTTGTATACTTTGCTGTATGTATCACAGCCATGGGCGCCTCTATATGCTGAGTCCTGAGTCCTCCTAAAGACACACTGAACCTGTGGGTAGTCTTGAGGACTTCTGACACACATCTTTGGACCAGCAGTTCCTAAACCTGGTTTGAGCACAAGAGTCACTGGGAGAGTTTTGCAGACGGCAGATTCCAGAGTCTCACCCCAGACCTATGGACTCAAGATCTGTATTTTTCAAAGCTCTCCAGATGTTTGTGATGTGAAATCAGATGGGAAGCCAGATGGCAAATGCCTTAGTGAAAGACAACAGGTGCACGAAAGCTATATTTTCTAGGAAGAAAAATAATAGAGTATGTCTGCCACATGGAAGGAAAGAGCCCAAATCAATGTGATATGATTATTGGATGTGAATAATGCAGACAGCAGACAGAAAGCAAATCTTTTCCTTTATTTCATTGAACTTTTCATGTTAGTGCCAAGAAGGAACAGGACAGGTCCTGTTTCCTTTTATGGACACAGTATGATAAAAAGTCCCCCAATGAAGCCTGGCAGGTTTAACCAGAATGTGAATTACATCATGTTTATTATCTACTAGAGGCCCAGTGCATGAAAGTTGTGCACTCAGGGGATCTCTCTGCCCAGCCTGCACCCTCTCACAGTCTGGGAGCCTGGGAGGAGTGGGCCTAAGCCATCAATCAGACAGCCTTAGCACTGCCATGGAGGCAAGAGAGACTCCTGCCACTGCCACTGCACTTGTCAGCTGTGAGTGTGGCTTCTGGCTGAGCAGTGTGCTCCCCCTTGTGGGAGTGCACTAACCACCGGGAGCAGCTCCTGCATTGAGTGTCTGCCCCCTGGTGGTCAGTGCACATCATAGTGACCAATGGTTCTGCCTGCCGTTCAATCCATTTGCATGTTAGCTTTTTATTATATAGGATGGATTATAATACTCATTTAATTTCCAAATTTTAAAAGCAGTCATGTAGCTGGCTTTTTAGATTAAATACTTATAGGGACATATTTAACCAACAAAAAATGTGGCTCTGTCATCCTCATTACATTCAGAAACATGGCTTGATAATGAGTAAAGCTGATTTTGATGAGATTTCTTTTTTAGGGGAAGTAGGAAAGTATGTCCCCAATGGATTTTGCTTTTCAATAACATGTTATTGAACCAATTCACCAAAATGCATCTTGAAGAGTCAAAAAGCCTTCATTCATAAATCATGCCGTATCTACGGATCGAAACAAAGGAAAAGGGAGAGGATGACAATGGAAAGTGATAACCACAAATATCACCAGTAAAAGTTAAACTAGATGCCGTGGCATTTAAAGCCACAAACCTTAGAACGTAATAACAAAGTGAATTTTCTGAGTATAAAGAAGCCCCAGGAGGAATTATCCATTAAAGAGGATATGAGGTGTACCTTTCCTGGGTTTGTATATTTCTTAAATCCTAACAAAACATTCTAATCCATCTCACAGAGGGATTCAAAGGCAAACTCTCAGTGAGGGGAGTAGAACTGTGTTTTCCCTACTTCTGCAGTAATTTAATGTAACTTATCTAGTTTCTTTTCCTACAAAGAATTCAATTGCATGTCCTTTCACACACATTCCACAAGGCCACTCCGGGTTAATCTGGTGTGCCAGCCCAGGAATGGGAGCCCAGAGATCTGCGCTCTGCCATTCACTTCATCTCTATGTGCCTGTTACTAATAAGTCAAATGGAGTGGAAATATTTGCCCTTCCTAGCTCGCCGGTTGGTGACAGGGTTCAAAGCGAGATCGTAAACGTGAAAGTAGTTTGGGAATGTGCGACAGAAGCAGGACCTAGTTCATTTGATACGTGATGGTGCACACATTACATCCCCTCGACAATGAGAACGCGGATGTAGCTGGGGTTGCAGGAAGTCCGACCAGCTTAGGGACATCTTTGTCTCAATGAAGGATCAGAGCAACACCGGGTGCATCTGAGAACAAACACAGGACATGACCAGGACTGGAAGCCATGTCTCCTAAGCCAGCGTTCTCTTTGCTGATTTCGTGATCTCCTCAAATGATCCTACTCCGCCTACACAACAGCAGCCCTGCAAGGTCACGGCACCTACTGGGTAACACCAGCCACAGCTCCATCAAGACATAATGACATTATCTGTGGCATATGGCTTGAAGATCCCTCTCAATCCTGCAGAACACTAATACCCCCAGAAGTTCAAGGCAGAGGTACTGCTGGCATCTTTGCTACCAGCACAGATCACTCTTCCCCAGAAAGGACTTTTTGGAGCCATCGATTAACTTACAGGGCCCAGCCTTGCAGCAGTTCCTTCTAACAGCCCTTGCAGAGGACGTCACAAAAGCTGGCATCCTGCCGCCAGAACGACCTCTGACTTCGCCAGCTGCGCCTGGAACACAACAAACAAGAAAATCCTATTTCGTTTCTGCAAAGGGGAAGGATTTCAGATCACGCATCCTCACAGGTGAGTTGCTTTTTTAAAAAAATGCATTTGTATGTGTAAGCACGGCCTTCCCTTGCAATGAATCTTTTGCATTTTTTAAAGGTGAGTTGTATGTTCTGACACCGTAAATGGTAGGCAAGGTATTTCAGATGAATGCCCACTTGCTTGGTGTATTAACCAAGAGAGCACATTCAGGGCAATCAACTTGTATCTTTATCAGAGAAGCATACAGTGCTTTCATTAGCACTGCTGTCATGGCACTGTTGCCTGCTCAGAGACTTACAATGTTTGCCAAATAGAACATAGGTATAAAATAACCCATATTCAGTCTTGGGGGGATATTAAAAATAATCACCACAATGCAGTCCATCAGTGGCTTCTCATTTTGCTTCTTCCCAGATATTTTATGTAGACTTGATGTTATGAGTCACATAAAAGGACATCAGTTCATGGTGTTCAAAAGCTAATCTATAGCCACAGTTTATTAAGTGCCAATCATGTACCAAGCCTCTAGCCTACCCTGCCTTTCACCTGACAACAACAAGGTAGATGCTGTTAACCCATTTTGCAGATAAGATCACAATGATACAGGGAGATTGCCTGGCTCAGGTTATACAGTTAGTAAGTGGCAAAGCTGAGGTTTGAACCCAGATCTATTTGGTCTCAAGACCCATTCTGACTCCTTCTTCTCATTCTATTTTTTTTAATGAATTAATGGGGTGACATTGTTTGATACAATTACATAGGTTTCAGGTGTACAATTCTATAATATATCATCAGTATAATGTAGCGTGTCACCAATTTCCTTCCATCTGCCTCCTTATTATAACAAGCAGTTAAAAGTCTCCAGAACCTGGATAGGAATAATAGGAATGAAACAAATGCAAACAGTACTGAGAACATGTCAGCTTCTGACCTTGGAAATATCCACTGAACTTTCCATCGCCAAAGCCACAAACTCACAAGGAGTTGAGAAGAAGCAAACTGACCCTGTAGAAACCCAAGCAGTATGCTGGAGAGGTTAAGAGCGATGGCTTTGACCTCAGTCACCTTGGGTTGGAGCCCTGTCTCTGCCTGTTACTAGTTGGTTGTGTGACACACTTCACCTCTTTAAACCTTATATCCTTCGCTATAAAATAGGAAAACATCCTTATAGGCTTGAATAATACAAAGTGTGCAGTCTATATAACACATGGCATATTGTTGCATGTTCAATAAGAGCCATTTTTATTGGAACTTTTGCTGTTAGGTTTCTGTATAAAATAAAAGACATTATGGGTAAAAAGAAAAGAAAAATCACGGTTTGCGATTTAACTGGTTTTTGTTGGCACCTAGTGGCTCTACACTTCTTGACTTAAGAGGACCTTAAGAGGACCTTAAAGACAAAGAGTGCCTATGAAGCACTGGGTTTCTCTTTTCCAGAAGAGATGTTCTGGATATTAGACCCTGAAGTCTAACCCCGGTGGCCCCATGTAGAACCCGCTGGATTTCTCCGGCCTATTTAAGTAGGCCAGTGCTGCTGAGAGTGTGAGGTTAGAGTGTCTAGAATTTCTAATTGATGTCAGTCCCCAAACCACACACCCCATCTTTTCTTATTTTTACATAATAAAATTATAGCTCTCATTTCCACCATTCCCAAACTCTTTAAAAAACGTGCTTTATAGGATCACTGAAAATAAAGCAGCAGCCTGGCCCCACTCGAGCTGAGATGGGGACCATCTCCCAATAGATCTCCTGCCCAAGAAACCCTGTCTACCAGACTTTCATTCCATCTTGCCACTCATGGCTTAATCCAAGAGAAAATGTAGGCATCCCTTGTTTTTTTTTTTATCAAGATAAAATGAATTAAATTATCTATAGTGCCCTGCACATAATGCCTCGCAAGGTATAACCTACTAGCATCATATTTCTTGAAACACCACTTTGGCTAGATGATCTGGGATTTAAAAAAAAACAGGCATTTTGATCCAATAACTTTGTAAGATACTGGATTAAGTAAAGGTGAAGGGCTTTTTTGATGCAGGACTTCTCAGAGCTTTTAAAATGCTGATGTATGTTGTGAAGGTGTAAGAGGGGAGCATGATATACTGTGTTTCTCAAATGTATTTGATGACAGAATCTCTTCTGTGAGTAAAACGTATTAGAGCATCTCATGGATATTCTCTGGAACACACTTCGGGAAATACTATATCAGATTCTCTAGTAGCAAAATAGCAAGAAACAGACTTTGAGACTAAATATTTCCCATAATTATAGGTATTAAAGAAATACTGACTGTAACAGGAAAGTGCCTTTTTAAAGATCTAATTATTGAGATAAGATGCGTGGGGAAAAAATGGAGCCTTAAACTTTCAGAGCCCAGCGTTTTTCCTGGGCCAAGGTCAGAGAGACCTGGAGCGTCTGAGAGCAGACCCCGCCCGACAGACGGATGCAGCTCGTAGGAGAGTCCAGGCACAGGCCGTGCTCCCCACTCCAGGGTTCAGGCTTTGAAAAGAAATGCATTGTGTATGGTGATGGGCAGTTATGCATCAGAGTCTGCCCTTCAAAGTGCCACAGACAGAGTGGCTTAAACAATGGAAATTTATTTTTCTGTAATGGTGGAGGCTGGATGTTCAAGATGAAGGTGACCGCAGGATGAGTTTCTTGTGTTCTCTCTCCTTGGCTTAGAGATAGCTGTCTTCTCCCCATCCTCACACAGACTTCCCTCTGGACATGTCTGTGTCCTGATCTCCTCTTCATGTAAGGACGTCAGTCACTGCTTTAGGGCCCACCCTAATGACCTCATTTTAACTTAATCACCTCTTTAAAGACCCTATCTCCAAATACACTCCCACTCTGAGGTTCTGGGGGTTAGGACTTCAACATATCAATTTTAGGCAGCGGTAAGGGACGACTCGATTCATCCCATCTCACCAGGTGTAACTTCTTACCAGCCTCCTGAAAAATGTGAGACGTTACCATGGACCCTGCTCCATTTCCTGAGAGAGAGAGAGAGAGAGAGAGAGAGAGAGAGAGAGAGAGAGAGAGAGAGGCCCTCTGCTAAGTTATTTATCACGCTTGCTTCTTGCCCAATTTTTTCCAAACACTTTAGCTCTTATGCTGTCTTCCCCAAACCCAGAGAGCTGCTGTGACTCAGGCCCACTAGTGCCATCCAGCAGCTCTTTAAGAAGAGCTGCCGTGACATGGTGTTTCCCTGCTGATTCCCTGCGCCCACCCTTAAAGGGTCTTTGTACCCCCTTTCCCACCCCCCTTCTCTAGACCCAGTAACTTCCTTAGCTGCCAAGGGTCTTCCATAACCTTACAGGGATTTAAAACCTGGAAGATAGGCTCAGGTGGTGGTGAAAGGGGCATAGTCTTCCTTTAGCACCGGGACACAGGACACTCAGGATGTGGTGACAGTTCACAGATCTGTGAACAGCACTAAGTTAGCAGAGGCCTCATTGCTGGCACAGCAAAGGCCATTGTCCTCAAACACCAGAGAATGGCTGTTGCTGCTCACCTCCCAGCTGGGACCTGGCTGGAGGGCATGGCAGGTGTTTGGTTTCTGAAATGGAAAGCAGGAGACTTTTTTCCCTTTCTAACCACCTTGTCATGTGATCAAAGTCATAAGGGGAAAGAAAAGTATGGAAAGTTGCTATTTTTTATGCCTGACCTTCTGATAGCCTATATGTTTTAGGGACAGATAACTTCCTAATGAGACTTTATAATAAAGCTCTCATTGCTTTGAGAAATATTAACTTGCCCAGCCCTCCCGGGTAGATCACACAGACCCTGCAGTTATAGCTACAATATCCCAAAGATTTAGCTTCTCGGTAATAATGGGGAAGAGCCTGTGCATTGCCACGGGCCAAAACGATATTATTTGAAATGAAACCTCTCATAAATATCCAACTATGAAGTCACTATCTATCAGCTGCTGTTCTATAAACAGGACAGAGCTACAGCTCCCTCTGCCAATATCAGAGCTGCCACAGAGAGTGATTTTGTATCCAGAGCTCACAAATTAAACGGGCTTTTGCTCTGCTGGCCAGTCCTCAGATGCCAAGCTGGCTTGGTGGAGGATGGTCCGAGTAGGGAGGTTTGGTGAGGTCTGATTTCTTCATGCATTTCCTTTTGGCCAAGAGCTTAGACCACCTGCAGGCTAGGGAGCTCTCTCCTGGGTGGCAGAAAAGATGTGCCCTGTTCTTCAGCAAGAACACTGTAGCCCCCAGGGGCTCACTCCCTACCTCCCCTTTTCTACAACTTCTGCCATACCCTGGTGACAGGGTCAAGCCCTAGACTTCTTGCCCTCACGCTCCTCGGAGCACTGATACATCTGATTTACCGCAGTTCTGTTCGGCACCAGAAAGGCTGCGGGAGATCTGTGGACCCCACTTTGGGAACCAATGTGAGCACGTCAGGAGAATGCCCTTCTGTTGTTTATCTTTGCACATCTGTTCCAGGGCCTGGACCATGACAGTTGCCTACGACATGTGTGACAAGCTGAGCTCAAGCCAATATTCTTTTTTCAAGCCTAAAGATTTTTTTAAGTAGGAAAATAACGATAAAGCTTTTTATTTAATTTTATTTTTTAAATATATTTTTCTTTTTTTAATTTTGTTTTATTGTTTTATTGTTTAAAGTATTACAAAGAGTATTACATAAGTCTCCATTTTTTCCCCTTGACCTTCCCCTAGCCTCCCCTACCACCCCCCCCCCCAGTGTCTTGTGTCCATTGATTATGCTTATATGCATGCATACAAGTCCTTCAGTTGATCTCTTAACCCCTGCCCTCAATCCTCCCCAGTCTTCCCGCTGTAGTTTGGCAGTCTGATGCTGCTTGCCTCTGTATCTGTTTTTGTTCATCAGTTTATAATGTTCTTTGTTATCCATAAATGAGTGAGATCATGTGGTATTTTTCTTTCATTGACTGGCTTATTTCACTTAGCATAATGCTCTCCAGTTCCATCCATGCTGTTGCAAATGGTAAGAATTCCTTCTTTTTTACAGCAGCATAGTATTCCATTGTGTAGATGTACCACCGTTTTCTAAGCCACTCATCTGCTGATGGGCACTTAGGCTGTTTCCAAATCTTAGCTATGGTAGATTGTGCTGCTATGAACATAGGGGTGCATATATCCTTTCTGATTGGTGTTACTGATTTCTTGGAATATAACCCTAGAAGTGGGATCCCTGGGTGAAATGGAAGTTCCATTTTTAACTATTTGAGGAAACTCCATACCGTTCTCCACAGTGGCTGCACCAGTCTGCATTCCCACCAGCAGTGCAGGAGTGTTCCTTTTTCTCCGCATCCTCTCCAGCACTTGTCATTTGTTGATTTGTTGATGATAGCCATTCTTACAGGTGTGAGATGATACCGCATTGTTGTTTTGATTTGCATCTCTTGGATGATTAGTGACTTTGAGCATGTTTTCATATGTCTCTTGGCTTTCTGAATGTCCTCTTGAAAAGTGTCTATTTAGGACCTTTGCCCATTTTTTTATTGGATTGTTTATCTTCCTTTTGTTAAGTTGTATGAGTTCACTATAAATGTTGGATATTAAACCCTTCTCGGTGATAACATTGGCAAATATGTTCTCCCAGGCAGTGGGCTAAATATGTTTTTCTTGATTTCAGAGAGGAAGGGAGAAGGAAAGAGAGATAGAAATATCAATGATGAGAGAGGATCATTGATTGGCTGCCTCCTACACACCCACACTGGGGATTGAGCCTGCAACCTGGGCATGTGCCCTGACCGGGAATCAAACCCTGGCCGCCTGGTTCACAGGTCGACATTCATCCACTGGGTCATGCTGGTTGGGCCTGATTTAGGTTTTAGAGAGTGACTAGGAGCAGCGTAGAAGTTGGAGGAAAGGGAGTAGAGATCAGAGTCAAGGGGACCAATTGTGCCTCCTTTATTTAAAATTTAAAAACACATTATAGTAATAGCAGCCAAGACTGACATGACTCTTAGTATGCTCTGCCAAACCCTGTTGTTAAAAGCTTCTTACGTTAACTCCTTCAATCCTCACAACAATCTGAAAGGTAGGAACTATCGTGACCTCATTTCAGGATGAGGACACGGGGACCCACAGAGGGAAAGCAGCTTACCCAGCCTCCCCTGGCTGCTGAGGCAGAGGTGAGATTCCCACAGCCCTGTAGCTTCCAAGTGCCCTGTCAGCTCACTTCCCTGTGCATTACCTTCATTAGCCCTCATCTCCCACCCACCAGCCCCTCGGTGAGGTAGCAGCCACTGTGCGGCCTTCTCTCACTGGCTTGCAAGCCTAACTTCACCAAGTCTGACCTACACTTCTCTAATTACCGCTACCAAAACTTCTCTGATCTTTGTCTTATTCCCACGCGCTCTGGATCAATTTACTGGCTTTAATAGCCTTAATGGGTTGTATATTTGAAGATGACAGGCATTCCTTCTACAGATATGTACTGAGCACCCACTGTGCGCCAGGCACCATGCTGGGTGCAGAGGCTAGACAGTAAACTGACCATCAGGGAAACAAACATGCACACAAATGAAGTCATACTGATTAGTGCCATTAAGAAACTAAAGAGGGTTGCAGTTATAGGATAATGGCACCCGGAAATGTTCCTGGGGTGTTGAGAACGGCAGGTGCTGTGGCAAACACAAAGAGAAGAGATTTGGGGACATTGGTGACCTTTCTATTGGGCCCCTAAGTATACCAGCTTCCTTGTAAAAAATAAAACTGATCTCACCACTCCCCAGCGAGAATCCTTCAGCAGTTTCTCTCAGTCCAAGCCCCTTAGAATGACTCACACGGTCCTCCAGCCTGGCCTTCTGCCCACCTTCCAGATTCAGCATTGTGTCCACCCCTTCCCCTGTCCTGTTACACTCCACTCTGGCCACATTCAAGGCTAATCAGAACATGCTGTTGCATCCACCTGACTGCCTGTCCCCCTTCCCCTACACTGCACCTAAATGACTCCTATTTCCCTTTCAATACTCAGACTAGAGTTCCCACAGGAAGCCTTCCCCACCCTCAGCGGGCCTTTGTACTGCCCCTTGGTATTCTCTTAGCCTTAGCTGAATTGTGTTTCCTCAAATTCTGAAGCACCTCAGAAGGCAATGCTACTTGGGGTTGGGAGTGTTTTAAGGAGGTAATTAAGTTAAAATGAGGTCTTGGGGGAGAGGGGAGTCCTAATCCAGTATGACTAGTGTCCTTATAAAGGATGAGGACAGGACACAGACACACATGAAAAGACTATGTGAAGACAGAGTGAGGAGTGGCCATTTAAAAGCCAGGGACAGAGGTCTCTGAGAAACCAACCCTTGATCTTGAACTTCCAGCCTCAGCACCATGAGAACATGAATTTCTGATGTTTAAGACTCCCGGTCTGCAGCACTTTGTTATGGCGACCCTAGCAAACTAATACCCTCGGCATCCTGTGTAAGCCTTGATGATAGTCTTGCTTCATGGACGTAGGTCAAAAAAACCTCATCTTTTTAAATCCTTGCACCCCTTGTTGAGCTTAGGACTGGGCGTGTGGTAAACTCGCAGTGTTTGCTGAATGAAGGAAGGAATGAATGAACCATTTATTCTGCTCGCTTGGAAGGCATCTTCAGTGCAACGTTTCTGCTGAACACTGGAGAGCGGGCTGGAATAGTGCAACCGTCTGAGAGAAGGGCTGGCGGCCTCCGAGGGAGAATAAAGGAAGCCGGCACTGCAGTTCCCAGAGCAGCAATCAGGATTTGGAAAAACGCAAGGTTACAGCGGCAACCCCGGTGGCACAGATCCATGGTATTTCCCAGTTCTTTCAAACACATTTAATTGCACACACAGAAAAGAATGGCATCATTACTTAATCCAAAGCACAATAACAACAATAGATTGCTCGTGTGAGCGCATGAGTCCCCTGCAGAGAATTTAATGTGCATGTTGCTTTTACCCACATATACAGCCAAGGCGGTGGGAATGGGGGCCAACCCACTCTCATGGCCTGGGAAGAGAGAACATGGATGCCTGTGGCTGTTTTAACAGGAAAAGGGGGGGGGGGGAGGCGGGGGAGGGACAATAGAAAGCCCAAGGGTATAGCTGCAACTCCACTTAAGACTAATGCATATCTTCATTTTCATCCTCGGCAATAACCCAAAGAGATATCTGACGTCGCTGAAAGACTGCTGTCATCCCTGGTAGAAGCTCATCAATTATTATTAAGTATTGCACGGTTCAGGTCAAGATATAATATGTCTGAGAAAAACCGTGGCACCTCCTTTTAATCTTGCGTAGAAAACAATTAAAGTATATAAAGCACATTATTAAAATATGTAAAATTTATAATTTAATTATAAGATTGCATAGCTTTATGATCTAATAGTTCTGCTGTATTTTGCATATTAGTGAACAATTGCTTTCTTAAAGCACACAGTAGAATCATTTACTTGATGCTGGAGAATAAGTTAATTATGGATTCCCTGTATATGACTAATGGATTTAATAATCACTTTACTGTAGAATTAACTTATACTTCCCTGTGCTTATAGCACTAATGATGATATTCATAAAAGTTATATTTCTAAAAAATGTAAGATTGGCACAGAAAGAGAAACCAATGTACAACTTGGTTTTAGAGCCAGCAGTTCTAAATAGATAGTTCAGAGCCATCAAGGCCTTCTCCTTGCTCTATAATAAATCATACACACCCTCTCCACTCCCTACCCCCACCACCAACCCTGCCTCCATTGGCTTTATTAAGGGAATTTATTTTATTTAAAGGAAGACGAAATGCTTGCCAGATGCATTTAGTGAAGCTCCTGATTTTTGTTTACCTCGGTTGTGGGTTACAACAGGATTATTCACTTAGATCCACTTCATGGAGCTCTGGGAAACCTCCTATGTGCCGAGATCGTATCATGTTGGGATGTCAAGCACCTCTTTTTTCCCCTCAATTTCAGTTCCTTGAAGCCACTCATTTTTCTCCTTCAACCAAAAGAAACAACACTGGTGGAAGGTGTAACAGGAACATCCTTTGTTTCAGGAAGAGAGTCCCTCGCACTGCCTTTCTCAACTTTTATTCTTCCTATCACCACCATCACCTCATCATCGTCATCATCATCATCTTCATGTTCTTCATCACCACCACTATCACCACCACCACCACCATCACCATCATCATTACCATTATCATCACCACCACCACCTTCATCATCATCTTCATCATCATCGCCATCACCATCATCATCATCACATCACCACCATCATCACCACCATTATCATCACCACCACCACCTTCATTATCATCTTCTTCATCATTATTACCACCATCATCATCACCATCATCATCGTCATCTGGGTTATTCTTCCTCATGGAATTCAACAATAGAAGATCTGAATTTTTATTTCCATCTCTGCCAGTTTACCAGTGAGGATGACCTTAGCTGAGTCAGTAAGCCTTTCCTAATCTATTTCCATAGCTTCCAAGGTGAAAACTGACTCTGAACGGGCTTTGTCCACTATCAGGTTCTAGATATAGGCTGTGTATTATTACAGGACCCCCTTATGCCCAAATATGCACTACCCACCCTCCATGAATTCACTGCTGATTTTGGCATGGGGATCTGAATATTTTAGAAAAGACCTCTGGCTTACACTTTGATATACTGCACAGAGCTAGTCACAACGTCTGTGCTACTAAATACCTGCCGATGAGTTGATTTGAAAGAGTGTAAATTCTTCATTCATCCCTGAAGACCTAAGGGATTGTCATTTCCTTTAGGTCAGACATCGGTAGCGATAGATATGAATCCTTGAATCTCTGTCACCCTGCCCCATACATCTGCCAGTAACTTCCAAGATACTGCTCTGCAGAGCTTGCAAAGGTCATAAATGGTGACGAGAGGCTGCAGGAAATGCGATTTAGCCCTTAGCGGGACTTGGAAGGTTTCTGTGCATACATGTCACCTGGTGGTCCTTAAATGCCCATGCTAACTGAGGGATGGGGCAGATTCTCTGTTACTAACAAACTCCAGTGAGGCAGGTGAGCTCCCACACCCAACACACTTTGAGTAGCAAGAACCTAAACTTTTTGTGGAACAGCCTTGAAATGATCCCTCTTTAATTTTATACTCAGAAAACTCATATTACACTTATATAGTTTTTCATGGAAGAAGCAAGTGTCTAAACTAACCAAGCTCTACTACTCAGAAATAATTCTATTATTCTTTTTCTGTTGAAATACTAAAACTCACCACCTTTCATTCTTATCTCCACTTCATCTCTATTTCAGTTCATTGTCTCTTCTCTTCTTCAACCTGCTCCACAAACTAAAATGCACTGGGGATTACACTAGTATAACTGCTTCCCTGATTTTCAGGTGTCATTTGCTTCTCATATCCTATATAATAAAAAACTAATATGCAAATTGACCAAACAGCAGAATGACCGGTTGCTATGAAGCACACTGACCACCAGGGGGCAGACACTCAATGCAGAAGCTGCCCCCTGGTGGTCAGTGTGCTCTGCCAGAGCCCTGAGCACCGCCAGAGCACTGAGCACCTCTCAGCCAGAACCCTGAGCATCTCCTGCCTCCACAGCAGCACTAAGGATGTCCGACTACCGACTTAAGCCCACTCCCTTAGTGGACCTAAGCCGGCAGTTGGACAACCCCCCGAGGGCTCTCAGACTGCAAGAGGGCACAGGCCGAGCTGAGGGACCACCACCCCCACCCCGGGTGCACAAATTTCGTGTACCAAGCCTCTAGTATTAAATAATATCTCAAATGTGCTGAGATATTGTATGCCTTACAAAGGGCTTGCATGCACTACTTCATAAAAATAAGTTCATGTCCAGAGAATGATAGAATAAAAAAGTAGATGAACTTTGGAGTGAGATTCAGCTGGATACAAATCTTGGTTCTGCTAAATATTTTCAGTCTTGGGCAAATTTTTAACCTCTGCTTAAATGTTCTCATTTGTCAAAGGGGGGAGGGTGTAAATAGCCATGTCATGAGTTAGTTATTTGGATCAATGTTGGGGTTGTGAGGTTTCACAGGAAACCAGCCAAGGCTGGGAACACAAAGGACACCTCATTATGTCCCCTCCACACTCACACCCAGAAGGCCCTCCACTCTTACTTCGTTATTCAGGGATCTCTCAGACCCATGTCCTGTGACAGTTGTCCTTCAGAATGGCAAGTGGCATCGGACACTATCTCCTCTTTCCCTCTCTATCTCCCCAAACTTTCAAACTCCCCTATGAAACCTGCTGCTTTTGTGAAGCACACAGCTGGTATTTGATACCTAGATTTCAAGTGATCAAACAAGACATGGTGACAAATCTAAGAAAAATGACACCAGCCCTTTGAAGAAAATCCAAATCAATTCCCTTCCCCCACCCCTTCCTTGCGCTTCCCCCTTTTCCACCTGCTACCTTACCTCATCTATCATACTTAGACAGAAATCCATACATCTAGTTGATATTGCTGTTTCTCAGGCAACAGCCAGGCCACTTAGCAAGAGTCTGAAGCAAGCCAATGTAATATTCTGCCCAGAGAGATAGTCGGCCAAAGATTACTGTGCCAGAGCAGGTTAATTATTCTAAGAGGACTTACTTGTTACTCTAATTATTGATTGCTATGAACTAATAAAAAGGCTGCTATGTATTAAGTATCTTTATCCCCTAGAAGCTTTTATCCTCATCACAACTATGCAAAAGGTTTTCCAAACTTAAGGAAATTTTAAGATCACGTTGGTATGGTTATTTGCCCAAAGTTATAAGCTGATAATAGGCAGAGCCAAAATTCAAACAAGCTGTAAGTGGTGATCTGATTGTGTCCTGTGACTTTTAATTTAAAATGTGTGTTTCACTTAGTAATATTCCATATAATACTAAAGAGTTCCACAAGACTGAGCAAACAGCAGTAGTCCCTTGCTGCTCCCTTCCCCACCTCTAATTCTCACTTGCCGGAGAAAACCTCTCTTCGATGCTTGGTCTGCTAGTTATCTCTATATTTCTGTTATAGTATGCTTAATTACTATTTCTCGATTTTTTTAAGTTTTGAATTATGATCGACTTACTACTATGAGAGATGAGAAATTACCTCTCAGTCACCATGCCCCTCTATTTCTCCTCTTCCCTTCTCCTATATAATAATATAAGAAATTTGTGTTAAATTAAATCTATAGTGTTTACATTGATTTGGACATATAAATATCTTTCAGAGCTCAACAACAGTAATAGTATACCTTGATAATTTTTCTTGTATAACAGTTTTCCCTGGAATTAATAATTGCATCGCCATTCCCTTTCTTTAGTATTTCATGTTTTGATTACTAATTCATCCCTAGCTCTCTGCCAGAACCATAAAACTCTCAGTATGGTTAAGTGCATTCAGTGATTTATTGGTTTTCTGACTGTAAATGTTTGTTTTTATTTCCCCCCCTCCCGACATTCATTGTGTAAGCGTAACCTACTAACCCACACTGATCGCTCCCAACATCTGCTTTATTCATTGTGTTGGGCTCTGAGTAGTCTCTTCAAACCTACAGATGCATATACGTCAGTTCAGAAAGTTTTCCTTTATGGTTTCTTTGATAATTTCTCTGTTCTCTAATTCTGTAACTCCTACTAGTTAGATGTTGGACCTGTAGAAAAAAATCCTCTATCTGATCTTTTCTTGTCTACCTTTTTGTCTTTTTAGCTTATATATTGGTTGATTTTTTTCTCTCTCTAAACATATTACTTATAGTGGGTTTTTTTAAGCTTTATTCTCTGCCTAAACATTTTATTTCTCCTATTTCATATGAGGGGCTTTCCTTTCACCTGTGTCACTTGGCAGCACTCTTGAACGTGGCACAGGAAACTCTATGCATGGACAGAACACTCAACTAGTGAGCTTCTGAAGAGGGTGATAAAAAGGCGATGGCTGGTGGGTCAGCTTTTTATTGGTTGATACCTGAAGTCCTCACCCAAAGCTTTTATCTCCCAGGGAGGTCAGTTTCTCTGTAGAAGGATCCTCTGATTTCTCCCTTGGAAGGTATAAACCTGGGAGCCCAGAGGAAAACAGGCAGCAGGTCTCACTGTTGAATAAATCTCCTGGTCCAACACCTCACTCACCCCTGGCCACAGCAGAGCAAACCTTGCAAGAAATTAAAAGCCTAGATTTTTTTTTTTTCTTAACCAGCTACCAGGGAATGAATTTTACTGTTTTATATGCTAACTTTCAAAACTTCCTCTGTTTTCAGCCTCACTCCGCATTTTCTCTGGAGGTTCCTATTGCGTTCACACCTTAACATTCACGTTTAGTGGTGGGAGACATAGCAGGCTTGTCACCTTCTCCCACTACAGGTGTCTGGCATCCTGCTCCCCCTGCTGTGCTAAATCAGTCACCACCCGTTCACATGCTTGCCAGCTGCCAACATCGTGTTGATCTCCCTATTTGGTATGGAGTCCTCTCCTGTTCTCTTTGTCCTTATTGGTGTGTGTTTCCCAAATTCCTTCACTATGATTTTTTGTGGGATTTGAGAACTCATTTACCATGTTTAACCCAAAGTCCCATGCTTTATTCCTGTTTAGCAGTTACGTTAGAGTCACAGTGCATTCAATGTGGCCTAAAGCCTCATTTGATCCTCAACTAAACAGAGGCCAGTTAGGGTGAGTCATAAATAGTCTCCATTATGTCATAAAATAGTAGCCTCTGCATATTGAACATGTCGGTCTAACTACTAAGACAAGAAGAGAAGGGAGGGGAGGAGGAAGAAAAGTATGCAAAGTCTTCCCTTACGTTTGTAAAATCACACACGGTAATAAACCCTACTCTTTACATCATTTTTCTTCATTACCACTTCTTGGGCCTCACTATTTGGTGGTATGAAAACAAACAATTCAACACTCATACAATAACCATCTTGGGATTTGGCTTCCAGAACCAACAGGAGGCAAAAACGACACTTCCATTGCCAAGAGTATAGTTTGTTTTAAACCCAAAAGCTGTCCTTAGAAAGATGGCATCCCAGAAGAGCATTTGTGGATTTTAAAATAACCTATTTATCTTCTCTAGACTTGGAATCTGATGTCAATATTGGCTTGGAACCATCTCTGGCATATTTGTGAGGGTTTTTTGTTTCTTTTTTCTTTTTCTTTTTTCTTTTTTTGGAAGGGAAAGATGAAAAAGAAAAGAAGAAATGGGGATTTTTTTTTTCTCTTGGCTTAAACCCAAACATTCAAGTTCATTGCGTTTGAATGAAGCCTCTGGTGAGCACTCTGCTCTTTGCTGGCCTGCTCCGTGGTTTGTAGTGCCCCGACTTTGCACCTCGGGAGCAGGCTGACACTATTCAGGGAATGTGATGACGGAGGGAAACGCGATGTAGAACTCTGCTCCTCATCAGCAAACTGCCCATCTGGGACTGTGTGGGATCGATGTGGCTGCTGCTGCGACTGTGGGAATGGAAGATGAACTCTGAAACTTGGACAGAAAAGAGTCATTTCTATGGTCATTGTGGGCACCGCGTGGCCTGGGTCCTGGATGCAGAGATGCTGGCTGGCTGGTGGAGAAACCGCTGAGCCGGGAGGCATCTGAATGAACCAGGAAAGCATTTGTGGGCCCAAAGGAAAGACCTGTGAGAATGTCTCGAGCCCGAGGAGTTGAACTCTCAGAAGTGACAGAGAAGCATCGATCAGATGTTCAAAACTCAGAGGGAAGGCAAGGGAGGGTGGGGTGAGGGGGAAGAGATCAACCAAAGGACTTGTATGCGTGCATATAAGCATATGCAATGGATGCGGACAACAGGGGGTGAGGGTGAGGGCAGGAGTGAAGGGATGAGAGGACATTGAGGGGATAAGGTCATATTTGTAATATCTTAATTAATAAAGGGGGAAAATATGAAAAATAATAAGAAGAGGAGCACCAATAACAGCATGACCGCAAAGGGCCTTGTGAATCAGGTCCTACAGAATCCCCATACTATTCGATGGAATTTTAAAAAAAACAACAAAGCATATAGATCTCCGCCCAACTTTTGCTATTTCTAACATTAATGGTGTGTGTTGAAATGATATGAGAACCTGGTATCTCTTTGTGGTTATAATCTGACATAATTCTGACCTCCAGCTGATCTAAAAAGCTCAGGTATCAAACATGGCTTGCCCAGGGCTTGATTTAGTGCTCCATAGATCAAAATTACAGAAGAATGAAAGAACTGTAATAGAGTTCAACTATGTGACTTCACAATAGCATGTGGTTCTGTATTTATATATTTCATAATAATAACAACAGAATTTTCTTGATTTTTTCCACAGTTATGGCACAAAATCAACTAAATTTCAACTTAGTGATATCTAGATGGAATTAGTAAGAAGAAGAAGCAAAAAAAAAAATGCAAAGGCCTCAAAAAATAGGAATTACATCTGTGCCGGACGCAACACTTTTTTAAAAGTATGGGCATGGCACATAATCAATTGAATAAAATTTTGTTTTGGTGTGAGAGTCAAAACATATCATTTGAAAGACTCACATGTAAATAGACTGTAAATCTGCATTACTTGATAAGTGAGTAGAAAAGACTTCCTAAGTCAACGGGAAATCGTTTACATTTATTCTGGCGCACTTAAGAGCCATAACAAGACAAAATAAAGTTCTTATAAGGCTGCATTTTCCTTGATAACATAAAGAAGTCACTGTCAACAGAAAGCTACTATACTCATTGGGGAAGATGAAGAAAAATAAAGCAGTTACAACCGCAACTTTCACCAATAGTTTTACAGCCCCATATTAATATAGCTCATTCTTCAAAAATGAGCCATTCCAATTTCTTGCAGATTTTGAAATGTCCTCAAGCAATGCTCTCTGGAGCTCTAAATTGCTCATCAAACACTTCAAAATATAGATAGCTATTGATGAAATCGGGCACGTTCAACCGTTACCTCAGTATCTAGACTCCACCATGTGTTACACAGGATCATACTATAAACACATGGATTTCCGAATATGATCATTGCACTTACTTTTCAGAAGTCCATGGATGCACAGTAATTTCTGACAAGTAAAGATCTGAGGTCTCTAGAGGCAGGTTCCCAGAATGTAATAAGTCTTCGCCAGGGATGCCCTCATTGTAATTATGTCAATCCATTTTAGTGCAATATTATAATCGCAAATGCAGATTCACAGTTTGCAAAGCACTGCAGTACTGGATGTGGTGAAACTTAAAACTCTGAAGAATTCCATAGTTTAGCAAAGAGAATATTTTGCCTAAGATCCATGTATTCAAAATAATATCTTCAATCAGCTCTAACCTAGTATTGTGAGTGTAATCTGTGGTAAATGAGAAGCATTAGTCATGTTCTCCAGGATAATAGAAGCACAATGATACTTGAAGTCTAATGATCTTGATATCATGATCGTATTTATTATTAACTAGAGGCCCGATGCACAAAAATTTGTGTACTTTGGGGGAGGGGCATCCCTCTGCCCAGCCTGTGCCCTCTCACAGTCTGGGATGCCTCAAGGGATGTCCACCTGCTGGCTTAGGTCCACTCCCTGGCCAATCGGGCCCAAGATGTCAGTCAGACATCCCTCTGGCAGCCCAGGAGCCCTCAGGGGATGTCCACTTGCCAGCAGGGAGCAGGCCTAAGCTGCAGTCGGACATCCTTAGTGCTGCTGAGGAGGCAGGAGAGGCTCCCACAACCACCGCTGTACTGGCAGCCTTCTGGCTTGTAGCTGAGCAGAGCTTCCTCTGTGGAGTGCCCTGACCACCAGGGGCAGCTCCTGCCTTGAGCATCTGCCCCTGGTGGTCAGTGTGTGTCATAGTGACCAGTTATTCCCAGTCGTTCTGCTATTAGGGTCAATTTGCATATTACCCTTTTATTATATAGGATTATATAGGATAGAGGCCTGGTGCATGGGAGGGGGCCAGTTGGTTTGCCCTGAAGGGTGTCCTGGATCTGGGTGGCATTCCCGTTTGCTCTAGCTCTGTGGCTACCAACTGCCATCTTGGCTGGGTTAATTTGCATACAGCCGCTCTGACTGGCTGGTAGGTGTGGCTTGGCTGGTGGGTATGGCTTGGCTGGTGGGCGTGCTTGGGTGTAATGTGGTGAGGGTTAATTTCCATATTACTCTTTTATTAGATTAGACTAGGGGCCTGGTGCATAAAAATTTGTGCACTCGGGAGGGGGAGGGGTCCCTCAGCCCGGCCTGTGCCCGCTCACAGTCTGGGACCCCTCAGGGGATGTCCACCTGCTGGTGTGCCTGGCCAGCGTGGATGAGGGGCTGATGGCTATTTGCAGGCTAGCCAAGCCTCCCAGTGAGGACACTCATCCCATGGGGGGTTGGCCAGCCTGGGTGAGGGGCTGAGGGCCGTTTTCAGGCTGCCCACAGCTCCCATTGACCCAACATCCCAGCGAGGCTGGCTGGAATCAGGTTTCTGAGATTTATTTATCTTCTATAATTGAAACTTTGTTGTCTTGAACAGAGGCCTAGGCAGGCAGCGAAGCCTCCTGTTTGCTCTAGCTCCATGGCTGCCAGCCGCCATCTTGGCTGGATTAATTTGCATACAGTCACTCTGATTGGCTGTTGGGCATGGCTTGGCTGGTGGGCGTGGCTTAGGTGTAACGGAGTGATGGTTAATTTGGATATTACTCTTGAATTAGATTAGATGAGTATGCATAAGACTAAGTTTTCCAATACCCACTTTCTTTCTTTTTTAATTTTTAAAGTTAGCACAACCCTTCTAGTGTCATTTTTAAGGTCATCCAAAGCTAGTTTTCAGAAACCTGCATCTTTTGTTATTGGCTCACAACTTCTCAGTGTGATTTGTGAGTACCTAGGGCTGAGAAGGTGAGTTTAGAAGGACTAGTGATGTCAACAATCTGAGAATACAAAATCTTACCATACTTGACTTGGTCACCCTTCCATACTCTAATTTCTACATGGATAATTGCACTTTGTGAAGTTCAAGTATAAGAAACTGAATTCAGAGAGTAGGATTCTTTCAGAATCTTGTGACAAGCCTTTAAAAATTCATCAGTTACAAAAACATGGTTAACCATTGCTCTGTTAATTTATGTTAATGCCTTCCTATAATGGTCTGAATTCACATGCTTTGCAAAATGAGCAATTTGCCAACATAATTATGACTTCCTTACACTTACAGGGAACAATTTGCAGTTATTTTTTAACCTACTAATGTATATACTTAGCAGCAACAAGCTAAAATACTTTAAAATATTTTCAAGGCCACATTTTTACTTAACTCTTACTCAGTGTTCTTGAGCTAAATAATACAAACCTAATGGGTTTAACAGTCCATTGGGTATGAACTCCTTTGGGATTTTGGCAGACAATTTGATGAATTGAGTTTGAACTTTGATCACGCTAGGACTATGGAAAGTCTGTGAGACCTTTTGCGGGCAAGACAGGTAGATTTATCATCAGTGATATTAGCACAGGTTATTGTGAGTATATTGTAATATACAGAAAAATTAAAGGGCCAGCTTTCTGATTCATATTAGTTGGGACAATGAAGTCATATTAGATTTTCCTCTAGCCAAGTAATTGACTTATAGACAATTCAGAATTAAACCTAAATAGATTTGATTCATGTAAGTCCAAGAAAAGGTTACTATTGTTAGCAATCAAAAAGTATTCCCAACAGAGGAAAAACAAAAAAGGGAAGTATTACCAAATATTGGGAGCTTTTAACACAAGCTAGGACAAAAAAAAAATGGTGGTAAGTTATCCATTCTTTATGAATTTCTTAACATAAAGTGTACTCCCTAATTGAGAACTGAGAAATGATTCAACACCAGTCCACTTTTGGTTTTATTTCTTATCCCATTTATTTTTGATCAGGTGTTCACAACCTAATACTTCCAAAGGCTACATGGAGTAGTTTTGCCCTCGAAAAGGGGGATTTATGAGATTTCTGGGTTTTTATTTGGTGCCCTTGGCATCGACATTCCTGCTTTCCCAAGACCAAAATAATAATAATAATAAAAATAATAATTTAATGTTGTGGACTGATGGCCCATTCTGACTTCTTGAGAATACTACTAATGAAAAGCTACTTAATACCAAGAAATAGAAACTATGGAATATAAAATTTATAAAAGCTTTCCACCTTTATAGGACCATATCAACCACTAAATCATTATACAATGTCACCGTGTGTCAATTGCTATATAGACTGAAATGGACAGTTAAATAAGTGGGCAAGAAAATTCATAGAGCTGGATTAAAGAGGGCTTGTGTAGTGTTTTCTGTTGTTGTTTGTTTGTTTGTTTGTTTTTACCCTGGGCGATAAGTCAATTTCCAAGATGTTGCATCATTTAAGATAAAGCTGAGTTATGTGACAATGATATTGCAATATTTTTCAGAAAAAAAGTTTTAGTATACACAATGAAATATATACATACGCATGAATTTTGAATTTTATCCTCTAAATACTTGAAAATATCCCATGAGGCAGCTCATAGACGTTAAGGTTATTTAATGTGATTTTTAAAAAATTAAAATAACACCAAAATAGAATTTACCATATTCTTTGTTGTTGTATTTCATTTCTGAATAAAGGAACTACTTAGATTTAGCTCCATTATTGAAATAAAATTTAAAAGCTAGTTGCGGTGAAGTATTTCCTTTGTAGAAAGACAAACATTTAAATCTGCCACGTAACAATGTGACAGATCTTGAACAAGGTGCATAACTTCTTTGAAGTCACCTGTAAGAGAAAAACAACAACAAAAACTACCTTATGAGCTGGTATTGTTAATAAGAATTGCACAAAGGTTGGTACATAACTTCAAAAAGGGTTTCCTTTCTCCCATCCACATGGTGAAAATGAGATCCT
>PVJC01010949.1:0-42593 GCA_004026665.1 Murina feae | reverse complement strand
ACTATGCTGCTGTAAAAAGGAAGGAGTTCTTAGCATTTGCAGCAGTATGGATGGAGCTGGAGAACATAATGCTAAGTGAAATAAGCCAGTCAATGAAAGAAAAATACCACATGTACTCACTCATCTATGGATAATAATAACCATTATAAACTGGTGAACAAAAATGGATACAGAGGCAGAGCAGCATCAAACAGACTGTCTAATTACAGCAACAAGGACAGGAACATTGGGAGGGGGGGGTAACAGATCAGCCAAGAAACTTTTGGTGCATGCATTTAAGCATAAATAATGGACACAAAACACTGGGGGGTAGGGGAGGCGGGTGGAAGGGCAGGGGGAAAAAGAGATATTTGTACCAATCTTTGTAAAACTTTATGTAATAAAAAAAAATAATAATGGAACAGGGAATCTTAATTATAACTCAAGAATAGCTTACAGAAAAAGGCTTGCATCTATAGATTAAAAGACTAGCACAGTGAAAATGAAATACAGTCTACTAAAATACTGGTCTTCAAAGATAAAGGTATAATCTTTTGGCCCTTGAAGTAAAAATAAAAAAGAAAGAAAAATCAAAACACAAGCTGTGACTGGCTGCATAGATGCAACCTGCGATGAATTGAGTTAAAGTAGGCTGGCCTCACCCTTGTCTATAACAAGAAGCAAATCCAGAAAGTAGAAGACAGTGAAACAATCAATGACTACAAAATACTCAAGACAAAAGTATAACTTTAGATTTTTATACACAAACTATTACTCAAATAGAAAGCTTAACTATTTTGCACATGGAAGAATATAGGGAATATAGTTTTCATAAGTTTGTAATAAAAAAGTCTACTAGAAGACAGAAATACAGAATTGAGCCAACCAAGAAATCTACAGAAAGAGGCAAAAGAAATGAAACAAAACCAAAGTGAAGATTACGGTTGTGTAATATAATGCAAATATTATAAGAAGTCAAGTGTGTGTTGTTAAGGGGCATGAGAGAGAACTGAAAGAAGGCTGATTTCCTTTTTAAATTTTTTTAATAGCCAAGGGTCAAAAGAACACATTTAAAGCTGACACTTCAAGTAACAGTAGCATTAGCACAATTGTTCTGCTACAATGCATTTCTGTAGTGCAAGTCAGTTCATCATGGATTATTCACAAAAGAATGATATCAATTTGCGTGGAAATTATTTGTATCATAACTTAGTTTTTACAGGTGAATAGAATCAGAAGAGTATATGTAAACTTTTCGGTAGAAAGGTAAAAGCTCTCAGCTACCTTGCTGATAGCAGGAACTCTTAGGCATATTTGAAGAAAATTAAAATGAGCATCAACACCCTGAAAATGACCTCCTGCTTTGCTTGCATGGTTGTCATATTGTGGCAGGTGGCACTGCATCCCCTGTATACCATAATGGCAGCCTTACTGTCTCAGAAATCCATTTCCAACTGGATTGTGTCAGTATCCATCAGGCCAGCTCTAATTAAAGGCATTTAATTGTTTTGTGTATTTTAAATCTCTACTGTGGCAGCCCCTCTCCACACTGAGGTGGTTACTGTGTTCTAAGTTATTTCTCAAAAGCTAATTATTGTTGTTATTAGTTCTCCTGCCTGCATTGGTTTGAATTGCCTTCTTCTAACCCTCTTTTCCCAGAAGTCAAACTTTCGAGAAAGCAACTTTGCAGAATATAAATTTGCAAAATTAATTATGTGTCAAAGCCAAAATGATTTTGTATTTAAAAGTGTTTAATTAACACCCAGAGCACTAAGCTTATCAAATAAAATAAATAATGGTTATGGAGAAGGAAAGAAGTGGAATTAAGTTAATTCCACCCTTGATCATCATAGGTCAGAGTTATTTCTAAAGAAATAGAGAATTGCTCTAGCTGACTTCTCACTGGATAGAGAACTGGCCTAGGACTGAAGGCTTCCAGGTTCAGTTCTGGTCAAGGGCACATACCATGGTTGCAGGCTCCTCCCTGGCCTGAGCCTGGTTGCCTGGTTGGGGCATGCATAGGAGGCAACCAATCGATGTTTCTCTCACATCGATATTTCTTGCCATCTTTCCCTCTCTCTTTCACTGTCTCTAAAATCAGTGGGAAAATATCCTTGAGTGAGGATATATATATATATATATATATATATATATATATATATATGTATTATGCATACAGTGTGTGGCAAAAGTAGTTTTACAGTAGTGAGTACATGAAACACAGAGTTTATTCTTATATTATTATTAATTATTGTATTATTTTCCATACAAAGAACAATAAACCTATCTTTTCTCCACCTATGGCAAGGAATGATAAGAGATTATATTATTTGCTGAGTGACTGGCAGAAACATGGATAGAAAAGGCTGTGTGCATTACTATAAAATGAGACAATTCTGTCTGTCCTATCATTAGATGATACATTTCTCCCTATGGCCATAAAGAAAGTAGATTTCAGCAGAGGCCCAAATCTTTCCCAGTTTTCTTTCTTTCCCAGTCTTACTGTATTTTTCCTACTCCCTCACAATTTACACTTTGAAGCACTCTCTAAATAAATGATGTGCTTAAGAATCTCTATCTCAGGCTCAGCTCACAGGGAAACCAACCAAAGACACTAATATTCTAGAACAATGGAGGAAAAGGCATACAAAATATATAAAAAGGGAAAATTATAGCAGAAAGTTACCTATTAAAAATGAAACAAATATTAGAGAACTGAAATTAAAAACTCATTGGAAGTTTATAAAAACAGACTGAACAGAGAAAGAAAAAAATAAGTTAATGAATTGGAGACAGGGCAATATAAAATGTCCAAACTGAAGCAGAAAGAGAAACGTGAATCAAATCTCATAAAATATTATAAGAAACATGTGAGACATGTTGGAATTAGAAGGGCTAGAGAGAGTGGGCAGAAGCAATATTTAAAGTGAAATGGCTGAGCATTTTCTAAAACTTATAAAAGACAACCTAAGAACAGATCCTATAGCAGTACAAATATAGCAAATGTAAGAAATGGGTACATTATAGCTAAACTATCAAAATACAAAAACAGAATGTAAACTCTAAATTAGTTAGAGATTTCACCTACAAAAGAATAACTGTAAGACTCACAACTACATTTTCAACAAAATCAGTGGAAAGTGGAATGAAAAATTTAAAGCCCTCAAAGAAATTAAAACATGCCCAGTGAAAGTATCCTCCAAAAATGAAGGCAAATACAATGCGAGACTATAAAATTTCTGAAAAGAAAACACAGGAACAATGTGTGTGACTTTGGATTTGATTATGCATTTTTAGATACAATACTAGGTTTTGATCTATAAAAAAAATAAAAGTTGTACTATCTTAAATTTTAAAACTTCTGAGTGAAAGACAGTGTTAAGAGAATAAAAAGATGAGTCAGAGATTGGAAGAAAATATTTCCAAATTACATATAAGTGACTTATATCCAGAACAAAGAACTCAACAGTATGAAGACAAGCAACCAAATTAAAAATAGGCAAAAGAGATTTGAACATCTTACCAAGAAGGTATACAGGGAGCAAGTAAGCATATAAAAATTGCACATTACTTATAACTAGGGAATTGCAAATTCAAACAACAATGAGATACCTGTGCATACCTACTAGAATGACTAAAATTCAAAACACTGACAATACAAATTGTTGGCCAAGATGCCCAGCAACGGGAACTGTCATTTCTCATTGGTTGGAATGCAACATGATAGAGCCACTTTTTAGACAGTTCGGCCGTTTCTTACAAAGCTAATCATAGTCTCACCATAATCCAGCAATGTGCACTTAAGTATTTACTCAAAAGATTCAAAAACTTTGTCCATACATAAACCTGCACATGTATTACAGCAGTTTTACTCACAATTGTTAAAAATGAGAAATAATTAAGATGTCCTTCCATAGGTAAGTGGATAAACAAACTGTAGTATTATTCAGTGATAAGAAGGAATAAACTATCTATAAACATAAAGCATGAATGAATATTAAATGCATATTCCTAAGTGAAAGACACCAGTATGAACAGGCTACATACTTCATGATTCTAGTGAAGATAAAAATAATTTAAGACAGTGAAAAATTAGCACAATAATAGATAAGTACACTAGTGAAATAAATTAGAGAGTCTAGATACAGACCTAATCAAAAATACCAACCTGATTTTGATTAAACACTATTTCAATTTAATGTATGAAGGGTAATCTTTTTGACAAATGTTCTGGGTTCATATGAAAAGAAAACAAACTTAATCCTTATGAAATACCATAGAGAAAATCTCTTCAAGAACCATCAAAATATAAATGTAAGAGATTACACAATAAGGCTTCTAGAAGAAAACATAAAAGACTACTTAATGACCATTTCTTAAAGAGGAGACTTTAAAAGAAAAAAATATGGATAAATTAAACTTATATAAATAAAATATTTTTATTTTAAGTCATCAATGTCATAGTAAAACCATTGACCACAAACTTGAAAAAAATATTTGCAATATATATTTGTCTGACAAAATATTTGTATTGGTATATATATAGAATGTTTATAAATCAGTAAGTAAAAGACAGCACAATTGAATATGGACAAAAGGATTCAGTAGGAACTTAACAAAGTAAATAATCAATAAGGTAATGAAAATGTATTCAATATCCCTAGTCATCTCGGAGATGCAGACAAATACCAAATTTAATATTACCATTTACTTATCATAGTGCCAAAATTAAAGTAATTGAATATACCAATTGTAGTGAGGACACAGAGTGATAGAAACTCTCAAATGGTGCTGGTGGAAATTTAAAATTAGTTTATTCGCTTGGAAAACTGGCAGTTTTATAGCAAACATATGTCTAACATAAAACCCAGCAATTGCATTTCTACATATTCATCCAATAAAATTCAATGCTTACTTTTATCAACTACACAATCCAAAATATTAAAAAATCCAGAATTCCATGTTTGAGGTCAGATCATTGGAAACTAGAAATTTCAATAAAGTACATCCCACCAAAGATGAAGAAAATATAGGAAGAGGTAGAGAAAAACACGAATGCAATACTGAAGCGATGAATTTAGTAAATTAGTCATTACCGCAGGAAAAGTCTATTAGACCTACCCATAATTCATGAATGTGCAGTAGAAGTGCAAACTGAGGCTGACTCTGTTTGACTCAATGATCTTATTACCAAGTTATGTGTGGTGGTTGAGATTTTTGGCATTTTTTTTGTTCCCTGAGGTAAGAGACTTTAGAGTGTAAATGTTTTACCTCTGGTAAAATATAGCACATTGAATGCTAATGTACTTGCTGGAAGCACTCATCTGGCTTCAGGAGATATATTTATTTTATTGAGCAGATCATATTTTTCCCTCAGAAATGTTGGACTGAGAAAATCAAGCTTGTTCAAAGAGCTCAAGAAAACTATGGCATCCAATAAAATATAAGTCAATGTCTATTTTCTGAAATAAAAAAATTTGCTACCACAAAAGAGGCCATTTAACACAAGGGAGTTTCCTCCAGCATTTTGAGATGTTTTTAATGAGTACTTGTATAGTATGCATGTTCCCATTCATTTTGTGGTATTTGAGGTGACCTATCAATAACAAATTAAATATATTATGATTCTAAAGAAATCAGCATTTCTTAGATTCCTGACAAAACATCAGGGCATTATTTATTTAGCTGAATTGTCACTCAAATTAATGCTCTCCATGTTGACTAGAAGTCGTGAGGTAAGGGAAATAGGGATATCAAGCAACTTGTCCATGGCCACCCACTGAGCTAGTTTTAGAGCCCCTATTAGTTAGGAAAGTTTCCTGCTTCTTTGCTTCATGTTCATAGACCACAAGCCCATGCCTCACAATGCAAAGTGGTGAAATTAAGTATTATAAACTAAAAGAATATTTTTATTTCCTCTAACCTTTTCCTTGTCGCTCAGGAATGTCTTATATTATTGCTATTTTGTTTCTCTGTGTGTCTGTACGGAGAAAAGATTTCTTTGAAATAATAAAACCAAGTTAAATAATAAACTGGGTCTTCTTTGCCCTTCCTTTGTGTCCTCCAGAAATGGGGCGGATTGCAGGGGGGGTGGGCAGCAAGAAGCTAGGAAGAGCTATAAGCATCACTCAGCCTTACATGCTTGGGAAGGACCTCTGGTTCACACCCATGTCCTCCATGCATGGTGGGAGGTCAGTTTGGTCAGAAGAGTACTTATTTTTAAGACACTGAAAGCCATATATTAAGTGGTTGTGTAAGCAGTTAGGAAAAGCTTTGGGAAAATTTTCCCAGGAGGTTAAGGAAAAAAAAGGGTAAAAATAAAATGAAATGATGGAATCTGGAAGATACTTCTTAAAATTATAGTGTTCTCATGTAACAAGTGGAAGATTTTATATTACAGCAAAAACCTGAGAGAAATTAAAGATCCAAATACAAATCCTTGCCTGTTAAAAAGAAAAAAATGAATTCAGAAAATGGGATTTGAAAATACCAGGGAAAGAGGTCTGTGTTCCCGTTCTCCCACACCATCAATCTTTCTTAATATGCTAAAGAATATTTAAGAGACAGAAGGACACATTTTTTAAACTGATAAATTTTGACTCAGGAGGGAAAAGAAAATTCAGAATGTGGTCCCTGATGTTTTTAGGAGGGAGCAACCAGATGAATGATAATGATTATGGTGGGAGAGATAAGTAAAGAGAAAGAAGAGAAAGATGATTAAATCTCATGTAATGATGTAGAATCAAGGTACTCATTGAATATCCAGGAGGTAATATGTATATAGTTAGTAGGTACAGGTAAGGGTCTATGAATAGAGATTTGGGTTATAGATAAAAATCAGAAAGTTACTTGTTTATAAGTAGTATCTGATGGCATAAGGCAGAATGGGGTGTCTGGATTGGAGGCTGAGTAGGAACAGAAATTGATTAAAGCCCTGCTGGTGTGGCTCAGTGGTTGAGCGTCAACCTATGAACCAAGAAGTTAGGGTTCTATTCCCTGGAGGGCACATGCCTGAGTTGTGGGCTCAATTCCCAGTGTGGGGCATGTAGGAGGAAACCGATCAATGAATCTCTCTCAACATTAATGTTTCTATCTCTCTCTTGCTCTCCCTTCCTCTCTGAAATCCATATATATATGGATTAAAGACACAAAGTCCTGGGACCACAACCTTTATAGGGAAAGCAGCTGAAGAACAGCCTACAGTGAAGACTGGGAAGGAGAACCAGAAGAGCAAAGAGATAAAACCAAGTAAGTGTGACACATAAACCAAGAAAGAGGAAAGAATGAACTGTGTGCGGCAGGGCCAGGAGTTGGAGGTGCAGGATTGCCTGAGGAGCTGGTAGGGAGTAAGTGAGAAGGTTTATCCAAGGGATTTTGGCTAAAGAAGAGAGGCCTTTCTTCACATATGCACCCTATCAAGAGAGAGGCAGTTGCAGAAGCCAAAGTTTTTTCATCAGAAGCTCTGAAACATGGAAGCCCAGCTGTGCTGCTTTTCATGTCTAGATAACAAAGTGAAAATGAGCCAAGGTGATTCTCCTGTTTCTTCACAAATAAGAGTGTGGCTGCGGGACTTCAATTTTAGCAGCTCTTGTTCTCTGGGACATTTGGGGCTATCATTTTCGCACACCAGTAGCAGTGAGCCATTGACAGATAGGTCAACTCTTTTCAAAAATGGAAATGATGGAAATCCAACTGCAGCTAGCTTTAGTAAACATGGGTTTTGTTGCTCACAAACCTGGGATAGACAGGAAATGATTCAGGGACTCAATTCCTTCAGAGCACATTCCTTTTTCTCCAACTATTGTTTCAGCTTTCTCTATGTTAGCTTCGTTCTATTTTTCTTCAAATGTCTTCTTCCATAGTGTGTGTGTGTGTGTGTGTGTGTATGTGTGTGTTCTATTTGGAAGGAGGTGGACAAGATGGCTTCTGACAAAGCTTGGCTTTTACCTGGGAGAAAAATGAGGGACTTCTCATTCTATTTTCTTATTTAACAACCCTAGGAAAATCAGCAATTCACTCAGATTGACCATTTCTTATACAAAATACAACCATAAAAAAAAAGAAAACAAGAAAGAAAGAAAGAAAGAAAGAAAGAAAGAAAGAAAGAAAGAAAGAAAGAAAGAAAGAAAGAAAAAAAGAAAGAGAAAACTACCATTGTCTGAGTGAGTAAACTCCCTTCTCCAAGTAACAGAGTCAGGGGAAGCTCTTCCCTCAAAGGAACAGCTTTGCTGGTATTGGAATGAGGGGGAAGGAACAGTGGGTGTATAAAAATGAAATATAGGTTATTCCTGTGAACTTGACCAAGGCCATCTACAGCCTTTTGAAGTCAGAAAAGACTTGGATTACAAGGATTAAGTGCTGCCTGGGTCAACTAAGGCAAGGATTGAAAAGGGTTTGTAGAATTAAGAAACTAATGACCATTGTTCTCCTGTAGACAAAGGAGTTTTAAGCAATGTTGAAATAAAAAGCCAGATGGCAGTGAGCTGAGGAGTAAACCGGAGGTGAAGCACAGACTCTATCAGAGAGGACTCCTTCTGGAATCTAGAAGCTTTGCTATGAAAGAAAAGAAAGCGAAAGGATATGAGGATCGAAAGACAATTGGAGGAGGGATTTATTTGGAAACATCTTTTAAAAGTTATCATTTAAGTTTCTTAAAATACTTGCAATCCTACCACATTTCTTTTCTTTGCCCATACAAATTCAGACCTTTACACTTCAGGGTATAGAGTCCATTCGTCTTCGCTCAAACCCTACATGCACAAAATGGAGCAAGCCATTCACTAGTAACCCCTTTGAGTCTGTTTCTTTATTTGGGAAGTGGAATAATAGTACTTACCACAGGGTAGTATATGAGAATTAAATGAGATTAATGTTTATTTGCTGTCAGAGGTTCTTGAAAATAGTTCAACGATCTATCACAAATTTGCTTATGTAAATGTAATGTGTCATCAGCTCAGAGACTAAAAGTTGAACATGAAAAAAATGTTATTGAATCTTTTCACTTTATCAAGGTCCTTTTGGATTTGTTCTTATGGGAACCTATTTTGTTTGTAATGATTTGCAATTTTACCTTTTACTAATGTTCTTTATAGGAGTCAGCAAGCTACTTTTTAATTCTGTCAGTCATTCTTTTGGGGAAGTAAACAAATTTTATATTGTCATTGTACTCTCCTAAAGGACAACTGGTGTTTGTTTAATAGGATGTTGAAGACAAGAGGATGTTAGCAAAATCAAAGTTAGTGGGGAAAGTGTGACCCAGACTACTGAAGGTAGGTTTGAATTTTCTCTAAGCCCCTGTTATCCTCATGCTTTCAATCTGGAAAGAGATTTCTTTAGCTTTTGTTTCTCTACTAAACTTCAGTTTATTTTTTGATTCAGGATATTTTCTTTTCTCATTTACTGTATATAGAGAACTGAGTTAGGAGGGTCACACATTTAAACTGGTAAGGCTTCACATACACTTTTTCACCCTTCTGTCATTAGACACTTCCAGGATTCTAGCTCTGATAATCACACAGATGACATGTAAGGTCAGCTCCCTCAATTTTTCAAAGCATCTGCCTGTATGAATGAGAAAGACGTTGTCTAACTGAAATTATGCCTTCTTCAGAAGAGGTTCAGATACACCAATATTTTCTCAACCCCAGATACTGTAAATGCTACAATGACCTAAAAAAATAGAGCTGTGAAGTCTTACATACAATCCCAGAATCAGAATTGCAAGGTCTCCAGGAATCAGAATCAGGGTTCTAATGAAAGCCATTTTGCAATCCTCAAAGTGACACACAATGTGACTTCTCCAGCACAAAGATATCTGAACTGTGGTCTCCATACAGGATTTACTTGATAAAATCAAACACACAGTGGGGAAAAAATGTTGCCTCCAGATAAGCCGCATTAAAGCTTTTGAATAAAGGTACTGATTTTCTCATGATTTAAAATCAAAATGGAGCTTTAAAATAATTGATCACCACTAATGCTAATAGAAGAACATTTAAAATCTTTCAATAGAAAGCAAAAGGTCATGTTGACCAGTTTAAATTCTTCAAAGTAACATTTTAAGAAAAAGTAACAATAGGAAAATCACCACCAAATGCACTGCTCAGCGGCAATTGTCCACAATGCACAAGACAATTAAACACAAACTACCCTCTAATTAATAGCCAACTATCCCTCATGGGTAACCGGGACATGATTCTTCTACATTTCTATTAAGGAGGAAGAGCATAAGTCCTAATAGGAAACAGGTGATTTTTTTTCCTCCTAGAGGTAAACTAGAAAGATGTACTAGCAGTAAGGTAGACAAACACTGAACTTACAGTCAGAAATTTGATTTCTAATAGTAGCTGTGCTATTGATGCTAGCTTTGGATAGCTCTTAACATGATGGTGATGGTTTCTCAGTGGTAAAATGAGGGAGTTAGTGCCAATTAGATAATTTCCAAGGTCTCTTTTTAGCTCTGGCATTTCATATATAAAGATGCCCTAGCTATCAAGAGTAGTATAAACTAAAGAATGAATGTCTAAGCGACCTCAGATACTGAAGATCCCTATAAATAATAACATCATCTTTCAAGGCCTTAAAAGGCCTTATGTCAAAGGTTTTATATGTATTTAGTTATAATTTTTAAAAACTATCTTGCACAGTAAATTACTGGTAGGCAGAAAAAAACAGATTTCCAACTTCAGTCTGCTAGATATAGATACAGAACCCTCGTTCTTCCCAACATTCCAACTCTTTTGCCGGGTTATGGAGACTGTTGACAGGGCCTGACTAAACATGACTCTTTGTACCCCAGCCTCTGTATTTTGAGAAAATAAAATTGGACTGCAACTCATAGATTCATAAAACCATTCATTTATTGTTGTAAAACCTTCTACTAATATGGAGGTGTCACTCACCACTTGTATTATTTTGGTATACTTCCAAGTTTTGCATTTTCAAAACAAGTACTATTATAAAAATAAAATCAGGTGAAAAATAAAAAAGGAACATTTCAGAGATCTTTAATTTCAGAATTTTTAGTTGCTGCTTTTTCAGAAACAGATGTTCAAAAGGACTGTTTGCTGCTGCAAAGTGCTCACCTTCCACATGCCACATATAATGTGGTTATGAGCCTTGTAAGCTATACAGGCTAGTGTAATACAACCTTTCTCTTAATCATGTGCCTAAATTTTGCTTTTGTATGTAGGAAAATAAAATTTATGGAACCGGATAATGTAGCTGTTTTATTTAAAACCACTTTATTTTTACTAGCTAGGACTAATAAAACTCTTCAATGGATTCCATGTTTACTTTTAGAAATCTTTGCATGTCACTGTAGTTAGTGATCACAGGTGAAGAGGGAGCAAAGTGAGTGAGTGAGAATACATGTCTGGTTTGATGAAAGGTAGTGATACCTTCTGCATATGACTTAAATTATGGAGTATTTCCTTCAGAGGGCGATAAAATGCTCTAACCATCTTCAGAGTGATAGTAATTTACTGTCTTAGAGAGTAGAACCTTCAAGACATAATGGTTATAGGAGTTAAAAAACTAGAATTCTCTCTATTGACTTTAATAATTTTTTGGGAAACACCTGTTATAAAACCATTCTAAGTCCTTTCTGCTCTGGGCCACATACAAAAGGCCCCTATACCCCCAGTGAGAAATATGACAGCGGGTCACAGTGTGGGATCCCAGGAATTGGCTCAAGCCCTCTCCAGAATTTCTGAGCTTTTAAACGCACAAGATTTTCATGTGGAAAATTATATTATACTGGATCCTTAGCAAGCAGTATAAAAACATTTAAGAGCCTAATTGTTCTGGCTGAGATTGCCAATAATACATGGAACAGAAATGGCCAGAATGGGCACCCTGGCCTCATACCCTAACTTACAGGAAACACTTTTAGTGTTTCACTGTTGTATAAGAAGTTAGCTGTGGGCTTTTCATAAATACCTTTATTATGTCGAGGTCATTTTTTTTCTATTTCTAGTTTGCTGGAAGTTTTATCATGAAAAGGTGTTGAATTTTGTCAAATGCTTTCTGCATCTATTTAAATGATCATGTTTTGTAAAGGGATGTATCACATTAATTGACTGGCAGGGGAGAAGCCATCCTCACATCACAAGGGTAAATCCACTTGGATCTGATGTATCAGCCTTTTAATACTGTGGAACTCAGCTTTCTAGAATTGATGAGCGCTTGTGCATCTATGGTCATCAGGGATATTGGCATGTAGTTTTGTTGTTGTTTAAGTGTCTTTGCCTAGCTTTGGTATTAGAGAAATGCAGGCCTCATAAAATGAGTTTTTTGTGTTCCCTCATCTTCAGTTTGTTTGTTGTGGTTTTGGAGTTTTTTTTTGTTTTGTTTTGTTTTTTGGGGGGCAGGGGGATGAAGGGAGTTCCAGATAGATTGGCATTAATTCTTCTTTAAGTATTTAGTAGAATTTACAAGTGAAGTCATCTGGTCCTGAATACATAAAGAAAATGAGAGATATACATACAATGAAATATTACTCAGTCTTTAAAAGGATGTAAATCCTGCAATATGTGACAATGTGGATAAATCTGGAGCATATTACGCTAAGTGAGACAAGTCAGTCACTGAAGGGCAAATACTGCATTATTTCATAAAAACCAAAATCATAAAATCCTAAAAGCATTTGTTAGAACCAGAAACAAGTCAAAGATGTTTATGGTCACCACAATTATTTAACATTGTTTTGGAAATACTAGCATAGTTACAGAAGAGGCTATGAATCTAGATTAGGAATAAAGACAGGAAAAAAACTCAAGAGGTTTGGTAGCTAAGGGCTAAGTTCTTTCCCTCAAGAATGTTTACAGTGGATTAACTGAAATGGGCACAAACATGCAATAAAGCATCTATCAATTACTTCCAACTCTAGCAGCACGCGGTGGCTTGCCCAAGAGCCAGTCCCTAATAAAACTACCAGTAGCAGATGAAAATTTACAGAATACAGTACAGCATATCTGTTTTGCTGAGGTAAAATTGCTTTACTTTTTATTTTTTCAGAGTAAATGCTTTTCTGAATTGTGTCATGTTTAAAGAGAATTGGCAAGATTTCATATTCACCTTATAAGATATTCTCACACAATTTTTTTTAAAAAAAGAAACATAACTAGTCCGGCGTGATAATATAAATTGGGGTCTGAGCTGGGGGAACTGAACAGTAACCAAAGGCAACTGCATACAGTAACATAGCAATTAGAATCTTGAGCCTGGAACCTGGAGCATTCCGAGTGGAGCCAGAGCCTTCAATATGCAAAATAAATTCCCAAGAGTATCCATCCAGAGAAACAAAATAGAGTGTATACATTCTAAATCAATGAAGAGGAAAAGTGAGGAAAATAAAGTAAAAATAAAATTATATTGATCCGAAAGGAAAAGAAGATATAAGTAACAATATGAGAGCACAGAGAGAGCAACACAAATGAAAATCAAAATCAGCCTGGCCAGTGTGAGCTTCATGAACCAGGAGGTCATGATTCCATTCCCAGTCAGAGCACATGCCTGGGTTGCCTACTCTATCTTCAGTGTGGGCCGTGCCGGAGGCAGCCAAGCAGTAATTCTCTCTCATCATTGATGTTTCTATCTCTCTCTGTCTCCCTTCCTCTTTGGGGTCAATAAAAAATATATATATTTTTAAAAACCCACTGTAGTACATGAGGGGGAACATATTAGGGCAGAGTATTGACATTCAACACTGGAAAGATGGAGTAAGCTCCTCTTCTTCAAGGTTGCTTGCATTACACAGAAAAGCAATTGTGTAAACATGGATAATAAAGTCAAATTTCCATGACTTTCAGGCCAAATTCTCTGAAACATCAGTTTGAGTTTTAAGAGGCCTTATAAAACAATATTGGTTACATTGGTTCTCAATAGGAAAGACTTTAAAATCTTAAATTAAGAGTCTCAAGTGTAATTCAGGATTCCCTCTTTAAGTACATTTAAAAACAATCCCAACCCCTGATGCAAATTGTTTCCACATTAACACATGTGGTTGCAAGTTTAAAGACTCTCATGATAAATAAAAATAATTAACTAAATTACCAAAATTTTGGTTTAAGTTTTAAACTCATAATTGTCATCAATTGAATATATTTTTCTTCCAGTTTAAATGTGAACAGCAATCCTGCATCTTTGTTTATTGAAAATATAATAAGATTTAGTTGTTCAAAAAAAATAATTAAAATTCAACCACCAAGTAAAGTTTTTCTTAAAAAAAGAAATAGTTGGCGTAAAGGACATGTTGATGTTGACAGGACATTATTTTTAGGCATTAACAGTTGTTATTGCTGATAGTGTTTCAGGCTGAAGCAATAACTCTCCTGAAATCCCAGTACTTTAAAGGAATTAGTCAGGAGCATAAAAGTACGGAGAAACAGAAACTATTTAATGGCCTGTGGAATACTCTCATTTCATACTATGGTTCTCATATGACTTGATTTGTTAACAATGCAGCTACTTCACTCTTTGCTCTTGAAATCCCTGAGATACATTTGGTTCTTCCAACAGGGAATGTTGGAATCTTACTGAAAATACACAAAAAATTTTTAAATACACCGTACCTATTTTGTCCATTTGGAAATGATTATCATTGACCAGAAAACAAACTGGAGAGAGAGAGAAAATAAGTGAGATGGGGGTATCAATTGGTATTCCTAATAGGTCAAGGGGAGTTGAGATAAGGATACCAGAAATACAGAGTTGGAAAGATGAAGGTGATAAACAGAGAGTCCTGTGCATGAAATTCAGGTTATTTGGTGATGAGTTCCATGCCTTGATTCTGGGACCCACATATACTTGCTATGAGGAAAACTGTACAATAAACTGGTCTAAAAGTCAAAGAATATACTTCATCTTGTAAGTAAGAACCCCATCCTTTCATAACTGAGTATTTAAGAAGCCATTTCATCTTTCAGTTAGGCCAGCCACTAACAAGTGATGGTATAGGTGATAAAACCAGTCAATTTACAGGCATGAGCCATCACTGTACATCCTTTGCTGTGAAATTAGTTCATTTCACAATGTTATGGAGAATGTTGTGACAACTGATAAGACCTTCTCTGGGTGCACAGATGGTCTTATTAGCAGAAGCATTACAGAAAAGGAAAGCAAATCCATATCCAGAATAGGTTTCCATTCAAGTGAGGACAAATATTTGCCTCTTTCATATGAAAAATGTCCATTGTCACCACCCAACATTGGTTAACTGCCTCCAATCCTCCCTACCAAGGAACAGTGCCATTAAGAGGGCTCATGTGGGTTTTTCTGTTGACATATTAAACATTCAGCAGTATCATGAGCCAGGTGATGCCTCCTGCCATTTTGTTTGTGGTTTTTTGTTTGTTTGTTTTTTGTGTTTTTTTGTACAAATGTCAACTTCTCATTTAAGTCTTTGCTAACCGCTCTACTTAAAATTTCACTTTTCTCACTTCTCCTCCTACAGATTCCATCTCCATCCTGGCTTTCACCTGTCAACTTCCAACATATCCCATGACTTATTTATTATCTTTATTTTTGTCTCCACCCAGTAGAGTATAAATTTCATGAGGGCAGAATTGCTATATTTTATTCACTGCAGATTCCTCAGCATCCTAGATCAATGTGGGCCAAATGTTGGATCCTTAATTAGTATTTGTTAAGCAATAAATGAATGACTCTATATAAACTACATATACTCAGTGAGGAATAAGTATATTTATTCAATTCAGAGAAAAGAGAGGCAATGCCCACCCTTGTCTGCAAACATACACGGCAGTATCTTGTCACTTTCTCCCAGTTTCTTGTGCAGATTTTGATGATCAATTGCCTTTCCCCACCAATCATGGATGTTATTTGGTGCCTAAATCAGTGGCTCTCAAACTTGATAAAGCATCAGTATCACCTGGAAATCATTTTCGGAATATAGTTTCCTAAGACTCAATCCCAGACATTGTACTGAATCAGGACCTCCAGGTGAGAAACTTCAAATATAAATTTTTCAAAAGATCTCCTAGCAAAACTGATATCCAATTAGGTTTGGGAACTCCTGGATTAAATTATCCATAGGCTGGTGTTAGCTACTCAGGTGCCAAGGCAACATAGAAAAGACATCAATTACAGTTCTAATTGTCTTAGGCTAACATAAACAATGCTGATAATGATATCCATGTCTGCCATGTTCATCCCCTGAAAGTATAAAATCCGATGTATTTTTTAGAATGCTTACTCCACAGTATTCATTCAACAGTTATCTAGACTTTTTGTGAAATGACAGGAGATGAGGTTAAGATTAATGTGTATCACCCACACAAGGACAAATGAGAATAAGATGAGGAAAAAAAAGCAGTATGAGAAGAAAAAGAAAAAAGTATCACTGGTATTGGCTAAAAACATATTTTTTCTATTTTATAAGTTATGAGTAGTACCCTCAAAGACTAGTTTAAAAGAATAAATAATTATTTCTGTTTAGTCTGATATGCTTCCAAGGAATAGTAAGAAAAGTAATGCTTTAACAAAATCATTTTAAATTCCTCTTTCAAACTTTATCAAATTTTCATTTAAATTTTTTCTAGTTTTATGCACAGCTAGTGTGGCTCAGCAGTTGAGCATTGATCCAAAAACCAAGAGGTCACTGGTTCAATTCCTGCAGATTCAATATACTTTAGGTGGTGTGCAGAGGGCATCCAATCATTAATGTTTCTCATGGTTTTTGATCTTTGGAAACACTGATATAGTGAACAGTTTTTGGAGGGTATCATGCTTAAGGCTCACTGAATTTCTTGAATTTACAGGTTTATGTCATTTCCCAGATGTGAAGTTTTCACTCATTTTTCTTTAAACTTTTTCAGCACTGCACATTTTCTCTCTTTGGAACTTGAATAGCATAAATGTTCAACATTTTACTATTGTTCTACAGGTTCTTTTCATTTTCAAAAACATTTTTTATTTTTGTTCTTCTGATTACCTAATTTCTATTGATCTACAAGTTCACCAACTCTCTGTTAATTCTATTCTGTTCTTCAGCTCACTCAATGACAGGTTGGCTGTTTTTCATTTGTTTGTTTGTTTGTTTGTTTTTGTTTGTTTTGGTTTCTCTATTTTTCAATTCTAAGATTTCCAATTGGTTCATTCTATATATCTTCAATTTCTATGCTGAAACTCTCTATTTTCCTTTTCATTGCATAAGTGTTTACAATAGCTTGCTGCAGCCTTTCTATAATGAGATTTTAAAGTCTCTGTTAGATGACTCCAACATCTTGATTGTCTTTTCTACATAAGTTATAATATTCTTAGTTCTTCATATGCCAAGTAATTTTGGGTTGAATCCTAGGTACTTTGAGTATTACATTATCAGACAGTAGGCCCTATTTCAACCTTATTAAGAATGTTGGCATTCTTGGTTTAGCAGGCCATTGATCTGGTTAAGTTTGGGCTGTAAGTTCTAAGTCACTTTCTGTATGCTGTGGTTCTATTGTAGGTTCTGTTTTCAAAGCCTTTGCAGTTCTGTTTATATCTATCCCACATTAGCACCAGCCAGTGACCACTCTGTGACTGGGATGGTATCCAGTTCACTTCTCGGAGTCCTTAGTATAGTGATTAGGCTCAAATCAGTACATGCACAGCTCCAAGGTGAGCCCAGAAGTTAATGATCAACTTATGGAATCATTTTTCATAGTACCACCCTCTCTATAACCCCTTGGGCTCCCCTTTCACACTTCTCATCATAAAGCTGGGGTTTTAGTCACTCTACCCTGCTATACACTGAGACCACACCCATATCTAGAGCCAGAGGCAGGAGGTCAGAGAGGGGAAGAACAATAAGTCGTGGAAAGGGAGTTTATCCAAACTTCTTGGATTAGAGAACCAACTCTACTACTTACTAACTATATGACATGAGGATGCATCACTTAGTGTCTTCAGACTTTAATTATCTCAACCATTGAAAGAGGTATCCCAAGAAATTTGGTATAATATTCATCTTGAATACCTAGTAAAAATGCTTACTGCAGGGGCTTCACCCTAAGATTCCAATTCAGTAAGTTAGGACTATAAAATTACACTTTAACAAATATTCAAAGTGGTCTAATGAATGTTATTTAACAACTGCAAATAGAGTTAAGTATTTCAAGTTCCTTCTGGAGCCTTTACTCCAGTTTACCCTGAGCCTTTTTTTTAGAAAACAAATAAAAGCAGAACTCAAAAAAAATTTTTTTTTAATCCAGGGCTTCTAACCATCAGTGTCCCTGGAAACTTGCTTTACTAATTCACTTAGGTCATTTTTTTTTAGTTTCTCATTTCCCATGAATTCTTTCAGTACTTCTGTCCTTTTTCCCTACATTAGTGAGCAAGACTATTTATAAGAAGGCTTGATGGATAGGAAATTATTCTGAGGATTTGAAGTTATTACATTTAAGAGCTGAGAAGGGTATGTTTATACTAGGGATAAGATCAACATTATTTATTTACTTTGTGAAATTATTTACTAGTTTCACCTAATCCACAGGCCCTTTTGACACAGCAGAGAAAACAGATAAATTTTCAGGGTTTAATTTATCCCTGCCATTTCAGTGTATCAGTCAAGTACCTTCTTAAGGGTTTGAACTCTGAGTTTTCTTACTAGTTAGCCAGAAGTTTGGTTAGCAACACACTTAAGAAAGATGGGATGAACCAAGTTCCAGCACTTGGAAGAAGCAAAGAGATCATTCTGTGTTTTTTTTTTCATTCTATAAATATTTATTGAGGTTTTGCAAGGCACCACTAGGCACTGTGGGGATTTCAAATATAAATAATATCCAGGCTTTGTTCTCTAGATGCTAACAATTTAGTGGGAAAACAGACACATGTACAAGTAATTACATTACAAGGTAGATTATGTGATAAGGGTTATAATTTTAGTAGCATCTCTAATGAGATAAATGTGTCTAGTCATTCCAACAGCACTCAGGGGAGTAGGAGTATGTTTGTTCTCATTTCTCTTTTCATGAAAAAGCAATAAAGAGTTGTGATATCTTTAAGAGATCAAGCAGGTTTTTTCAGATACATATTGTGAGGTAAATATCTGCAACTTTTATCTGTAAAGATGACATTGCATTAGTGTAATTCGTTCAGAAATTGTACTTCATGTTTAACTCACAGTAATGACAAATAAGATGTCACAAACTCCCTAAGCACAGCTTCTGGTTACTAGGAAGATAGTTTTAACTAAATACTCAATTCGAATATTCAATTTGAATGAATCATGAAAAAATGTATATGGATATTCTCTTGCCTCTTATTATTCTGCTTTTAGAGGAGGAGGAGGTATATAGCCTTAGTATTATTTTATTTCTATTACTTGGTTTATTTCATTTGTCTCAGCACCTGGTTTGAGGGTGGAGTAATCATTTGCAGGGAGTTATATGAATGGCGTGTTAAAATCTATTACAGTACCAGTGACAGCAAAGCTCAAATATATGGGTGCTTCTTTGACCCTGGGATTTACCCGAGGATCTCAACTGGTTTTATAGGCATTAAGTAGTCAAGCCTCAAATCAGCTCTGAAACATGGATATTACACAGAGTTGGTGTTATGAAGCAGAGGGGCACTGGGGGATATATATTTAAACTAAATCCTTGGGGAAGCATCGAGCTCAGACAGAACAGTGCTGCCCTCTCTTGAGTGCGGGTGTGTGTGCTAATGCAGATGGTCTCTAACTTTGTTACGCCTGAAAACCATGGAGGCAACTTGTTAAGTGCATAGTTATCAGTACTTCTAGAACCTGGGTATTTCGTTAAAATACTGGTTTTGCTTCAGTAGGTCTGGGATTAGACCATATTTTAACCCTACCAGACCGGTGTACCTATTTTTCAGTAATTTCCGAATCTGCTGTACCTAATTTTCGGTACTTTGCGGTCTGGTAGGGTTAAGGACCAGCAGCCAGCACTAGCATCATCTAAAATCAAGTCCAGGTGGGGCCTACTTGTTAACACACAGATTGCTCGGACCCACCCCCTAATCCAGTAGATCTGGGGTAGAACTCAATAATTTACATTGCTAACAAGCTCCTAGGTGGTGTTAATGTTGCCTGTCTGAGGGCAACACTGCTCACAAGAACTACTGGAGACTAAGCATTCTTACTTTTAACATGCTCCCCTGATAATTTCAGTGGACATAAACATTTGAGAACCAGGAGGTCAGTAGAGACTGGCCTGGTATAGGGGGCTGACTCTGGAACAGGAAGCAAAGGGTACATATCCCCAAAGCCACGTATTACTAGAGTAAATGCCACAAGAAACAACCTAAGTGGAACAGTGAGTGGAGGTAACAGCTGGGTGTGAATTTGATTCCCGTTCAAGGCATAATCTGGCTTATACTGGTAGGTAGAGGAAGCGGTATCTGGCCAAGGCAGTGGACAGTAATGTAGCCAGAGTTGACATGGTTTAGGGGTTGAGCATCGACCTATGAACCAGGGACTCAGGTTGGGGGCTCAATCCCCAGTGTGGGGCATGCAGGAGGCAGCCAATCCGATAGGTAATTCTTTCTCATCTTTGATGTTTCTCTCTCTCTCTCTCTCTCTCTCTCTCTCTCTCTCTCTCTCTCTCTCTCCCCTCCCCCTCCCCCTCCCTCTCCCTTCTTTTCTGAAATAAAAATATATTTTTTAAAAAAGAGAGAGAAGTCTAAATTGTGATTAAAGAAGGGAAGCCAAAGGTCAAAGCCAGTTCTGAGGATTTATTAGCAGAAAAACGAATCACGGGGTAACAAGCTAGGAAATCAGCAAGGGGTCAGGACACAAAAATATGAAGGAGTGCAGAGCGAACTGCTTAGGACCGAGGCCCAATTTTAAGTTGTACCAGCTGGCCCAACCCCTTATCTGGAAGAACTGAGATAAATCAGTATGAGCATTCAAAACATACCTATTTATTTAGACACTAATACCCACACACTAATGTAAGTTTCTAATATTTTATAAAACATACTTCCATTCCCTAATCAATTTCCTTTTTTCAGCTACCTATCATTTTCACAACTTTTGTTCATATTTGTCCCCACTTTTTCTCTGCTGCTCTTTAGAGTGCAACTGCAAAATATCTTTTTCAGAAAACAATTCTGTCTTGGACACTAAAGTTCCCAAGTTGCTTTTAGATTTTTTTTTTTTATATCTAAAATTCTAATAACATTATTTCTCAAACTAAGGCCTGCAGATAATCTACAGCATCCTGTTATAAATGCAGATTCCTGGGCATCACCTACTCAATCTAGGACTGAGCCCCCTTGAAGCATGCATTTTAAGGGTTTCCCCTAGAAATGTTTATGTATGAAAAAGGCTGCAATCACTATAATTACTGTTCTCTCCACTCTTTTCCCTGTTTGGGTAGGCCTAAACTAGTAGCTTAGGTTACTTCTTTGAGATAAATAATTAAAAAAATCCTGTTAATGGCACAACATCTATATCATTCTTGGACATCCTGAAATTATCCTAATAAGGTTTCTGTTAAACCCAAAAATTAACAATGTTTTCATGTTAAAATATATAATGTAAAGATTGTTTTAGACCCAATCCTTATAATATTCAACCAACAGAATTTTACTGTTGGGAACATAAGGTAAAAAACTAGCTCCAGTGTTAATTTGAGGTAACCCTATGAAGACTAATAGCTACGAACATAGAAAATAAAATCAGGCAGAAGGCTGAGTAACATTGTCCTCCACTTTATAACCCAAAACATCATGTTCATTCAATTATGTATTTATTGATTTTGGGTTATATTTTGGGAAGGATAAGCCCATCACAGTAGCCTGTGGGCACATTTACAGCATTTTCGACAAGACAGTTTCTGTATAAAATCCGAGCAGCTTAAAGTGAATACTAGCTCTGCTATTTAAAAGGATTTCTGGTTTGTTTCAACTTGAAAGTGACTTAATAGGAGGCCCACGGAGAAAATCTGTGTTAGTAATCAAATTATAACAAGTAAGGATTAAAAGTATTAAGAACTTTAAGCAAACTTTTCAGCTGCCCTGGTTTTTTCCTGGTTTGGGGGGTGGGGTGGAGTGGAGGGTCATTTAAAGTTGGCTGTGGGAATAAGGACCACAAAATTATAAGAAGGGAAAATACAAAAGCTGTAAAAAATCTTCGGTTCACTGTCCATCTCCAGCAATAGTGTTTTTCAAACACTTGGGTTTGGCCAAAACCTAGCAGCCTTTTTCCCAAAGACATTTTGTCTCAGTCTACTATTATTATTTTTTATTATTTTAGTTAATAAAGCCAACTGTATTTTCCAGGTAAATTTAATTTACATTTCTGGATGCATTTGTATGTAAGTCATCAAAGTATTTTGTAAAGTGAGCCACTGGGTCTTGGAGAAGCCTTGTGATCTTTTCAATAGACTTTTAAAGTTTTTTTTCTCCCTTTCTTAGAAACAGGAAACAAGAAAACAAGGTTAAACTCCAAAGTTTTGGATCAGGGCTTGACTTTTAGAAACCCAGATCAAAATGGGTCTCGACCTTGACAAAACATTCATTCCCTTCTTTATTAGGTGAGAAGAAAACATTTAGGGTAAAAACAAAAATGATTAGAGTAGGAATGCATTGCTTTCATCTTTTATAAGCAAAAATAAGTCCACATATTCTTTTCCTAATAAAAAAATCTTTTAAAAATTTGAAAAACAAATTAGTTTTCATATACTTTTTATTACATATGCTGCATAAATATATAGTGCATATAGTAACTGTATGGATATATATATAAACACATTTCTAAAGTGCTAAATCCATTTATAAAGTTTCTATTAGTTCAGAATTTATTTAGTCACTGCTTTTCTAAAGTGATTGTATAGGACATAATAATGGCAAAAGATTTCAAAAGAACATATTGAATTCACAGATTTCTAACAGATCAGTCTCCCAAATATACAAAATTATTATTAATTAAATAAATTACTTTTAACACTCTTCAAGAAAAAAAAGTTCAAATCCTTTTCAGTCATTAGATAGGATTAAGGATAAACAGAGTAATGGTTTCCAGCAAGATAGTAAAGGCAATACTGGCCTAGTATTTTATCTTGCCAAACTCCCAACAAAATAGAGAAGCTAGAATGGCAAAAAAAATTGTCATGACCAAAAATTACATCAAAATTCAAAAAAAGGGTATTCCTGCAACCCCGAAACTTCGACTGCTATCAAGCCCCACTATCAGCCAACCATATGGGAGAAAGTGGAGGGAAGACAAAAGCATTTCTAATGAGTGAAAGAAACAGAAAACAAATTACTAATAGGTATTCCCCCCCAAATAAAAAAATGAGATGTCTTCACTTGTGTGAAAAACTCAATGAGCCTTTATAAACAGCAGACACATGTGGGAGGTACCATCTGAAGCAATATTTCATCAGTGAGTTCAAGGAACCACAGAACAGACAGATCATGCAGGGGCATCTCCATAACAAGAACCTTCCAAATTGACCAGCCTAAGACCCCTTTCAGGTTGAGGGTTTCCTCAACCTAAGGAGAATGGCTGGGAAGAGAAGCTAAACTTGCGAGGTGGGGGGATGGGCAGAAAACTTAGCAAGGGCAAGAGAAACTACTGAATAAAAGTATGGGGAGAAGGGCAGACTCTGAAGCTAGGAAAGCTCATTTAACCCTCCCTTTCTTTGAATACAGGAAAATCCTTCTTATTTAAAATCAGAAAGAGCAATACATTATGGACAGATCCCATGTAAAGTTGTTGTAAGGGAAAAAGTAATGATCAAACTAATATTCATGTAGACAATAGAGGCATGACAGAAAACATACCACAAAAAAGATAAAAATATTCCCTAAGGTTTCAAAACAACAAAACAAGCTATAAGAATTTAAGAAAATAATCAAGACTATTAAAGAATACCAGAATTAGAAGCACTCAGAAATGAGTTGATTGATTGGGGGAAGGAGGAGGGAATATTTGAAAAGAACAAATAGAACTCAGGAAAGATTTAGGAATAAAAATTAAAAATTATTTCAGAAATAATGACTAAACTAAGAAGGAACATAGGAACAAATAAATGAACTTGGATAAGGGAAAATTCCTTTGGACACATATATAATGCCTTTCCAAAGAAAGAATATATAAAAGCAAAAATTACAAGATGATATAAAAGTTTAAAAAAATTAAACCATTTAAAAGAAAGTAATAGAAAAAGACAAACAAATCCACCACCTATGTAGAAGTCCCCAACGAAGACACCCAAAGAAATAGAATAGACTCAATACTAAAGTATATGTCAAGAAAACATTTCTAAAATAAGCAAAAGCTTTAAACTATTTACTTATTGAAAAGGCAAACCACATACCTAGAAAAATTTAATCAAAAGAGACCTCATACTCTTAGAGTAAAACTAACTTTTAAGGAAAAAAAAACCACACAATAATCTTTTGAGTATCTAGACAAAAAAGACAAGTCACTTATAAAGGAAAGAAAACCTGATTGTCATCTGGCTTTTTACAGGAACACTTTATGACAGAAGACAATGAAATATCTTAATATATTTGAAATTCTCAAGGAAAGCTTTTGAATGCAAAGTAACTTTCAAATAAAAATACTGAACTTTTTATGAACATACAAGAATTCAGGAAATATTGCCCCATGGAGAGCTTCCTGAGTATCTGCCAGAGAACAAACTCTGAACAACCAAAATGACTACAGAGCCCATGGCATAAGGATGGATGGTGAGACTTTAATACATGTTGCCTATTGAACTAATATTAAATGATGGATACAAAGAAAAGATTACAGTAGATAATTTCTACATGTTCTGATGACGTACACACAGCACAATTATTAAGCAGTGAAGGAAGAAGAGAGAATACAGAAAATCGAATAAACTTGCTAATTACCTTAAGAAGTTGCTAGATGATCAATGAAAATATACAGTTAAAATATCAGTAACCGTTAACAAAATAATGCATCTATACTATAATTATTAATGGCAGTTAACATCATAAAAAATGAAAAAACTAGACAAAATGTGCCTCCTGATAAAAGTACACATGACTATCTATGAAATATTTTGCTATAAAAAAATCAAACATGAATTTGAATTCTAAATTCCACTAGTTTAGAGAAAATACAGGGGAAGGAGCATGTTAAATAATCCCACAGAATTACACTGAGGAAAACCCAGACCATGGTAAAGTCTTCAGTACCAATTATTCAGTCTCTTTTACAAATAGATTGGCAAGGGAAGAAGGGTGAAATATGTTTATAGAGCAAACAAGACTTAAAATACACACCAAACAATTTCAATGCATAAACTTCATTTGAGTCTTGATTTGAATAATCTTAAAATTGAAGCAATTGAATTTTGAACACTTTTTGAATACTGTTTAATAGTAAGGAATTAATGATGGATTTTAAATATGTCGTAGCTCTCTTCCTTGGAAAAGAATAAACCACTGACTATAAAAATCCCATCTTTATTTTTTTTATAAGGTCACATTATTTAAGTTACCAATATGCTAATATAAAATATTGTAGCACACCATAGAGCCATTAAGATCAGATTACATTGGTCAAGTAGAAATTTAGAAGTTCTGTGGATAAAAATAAAAAACTAAAATGCTAGAAAATATGTCAAATGAAACTTATAATAAACTAGAGGCCCAATGCACAAAAATTCATGCAAGACTAGGCCTTCCTTCCCCTGGCTGCCAGCACTGGCTTCCCCTCTGGCACCCTGGACCCAGGCTGCTTTCCTCCATCCACTGCCAGCAGGTGCCTGAGACCAGGCTGCTTCACTCCAGCCTTGGCTTTGTCTGGAAGGATGTTCGGAATGACGCCCGGAAGGACATTCAGTCTAATTAGCATTTTACCCTTTTATTATAGATGATTGCTTGGCTGCAAACCCATCATTTTAAGGATGTTGACTGGTGAAATTTTGAGTTCACTAATTCATTTAGTCCAATGCTATAAGTCTTCTATGAAATTGTTTATTTTTGTGTCTAAAATAAGCTCTGTATGGTTTATATTTGAACCAATTTTCTTTATTTGGCCTTTTTAGAAAGGCCATATTGAGACAGATCTGGATTTGACTAGCTTTTTGACAATGACAACTGGGTGGTTTTGAGAAAAAGCCTCAGGGAGTAGATGTAAAGATTAAGAGAAAAAAATGATTAAGTGAGATCATGTTTAAAATGCATGTGAAAAGCATTCAAAAGTTATTATCATATAACAATTTTTATTTATAGCTGTGTCATACAGGATCCTTACTCACAGGAAAAGTAATCCACTATAGCTACTTTTAGAAGAGAATTATTAAAGAATAAATTGAGGCAGTTTACAGAATCTCTGCAAGAACCAAAGTTTGAGTATGAATACTACAAAGCCAGGAGTAGTGTACCAAAGAAAAATTACCAAACCTCCATGCACTATTCCTATATACCCAGGACAGCTAGCCAGATATCTGTTACCTTGATGCTTGACATCTAAGACACCAGGGACTGGTGTGCCAGAATCTCCAGAAACTTAAACTCCAGTTTGCCTTAAAGAATTAGGCGCCTCCACTCCCAGGATGGCCAACTCCTTGATCTCAGCATCACCACTACTGCTCACTTCTGCTTCCATGTCTCCATCAGGTGTGTCAGGGTGATGGAAGCTAAGTCATAAGTAGAACCCTGGCCTGGCTACACAGGGTTCTCGGAAATACAACTTTCAAAGGCTAGTCCCTATCGGACAAAAGTTATGATAGAAGGGAGTCAAATACTTACTAGGTGAACTAAAATGTTTTCCATTGACATTTAAAATATTTACGTGCTATTTATATTTTCCTTCTTTAATGCAAGCCTTGTTGACTCCTCTATTCCTCTTCAAAGGGATCAGTCTTTTGTGAATGCTTTCATCTTTCCTGGGCTTCTCCAGCCTTCCCACATCCTATATTAAATGTGATTAAGCTTCTCCCTATATTCTAATGTATCTAACACCAAATAGAGCAGAAGGATGATTTCTTTAAAAAGCATATGCATGCTAAAATATCCCACTGTATTCTGAACTTCATGAAAATAAATTGACTTTGCAGATACATGTTTGACTTGTTTGGTATGATTTAGGTGTCGTATGTAGCCATCTATAACATATTGCTTATATATTAGCTTGTATTCTTTTTTTATTGATTTCAGAGAGGAAGGGAGGGGGATAGAGAGATAGAAACATCAATAAAGAAAGAAAATCATTGATTGGCTGCCTCCTACACACCCCACACTGGGGATCGAGTCTGCAACCCAGGCATGTGCCCTGACCAGGAATCAAAACGCAACCTTCTGGTTCATAGGTCAGTGCTCACTCACTGAGTCACACCAGCTGAGCTTAGCATGTATTTGTTACTTAAACCTATAGTGGTTTTAGATTTTTTTTCAGGTCATTAATAATACTTTTGAAAAGTTTTTAGGATATGTTAGATGTTACTTATTAAAAGCATAAAAGAACATATGTAACCAAACTATTTTTTCAAAATAACAACCCAAAATGACACTTTTGCTAAAAAAAGAAGGGGGGGGGGTCAAGTTCCAAAATTCAGAATCTTTAAAATGGAAAGTCCACTGACCTTTCTTCTCAGCTCCGCACTCATTGTTCACGGCTACTCTTGGGGCTTAAGGAATCACACAAACTATGTTTATTTGTGTTCTCCCCTCCAAATAGAATCCCTTTATTAAAACCTTTTTTCTTCTCTTCCCTGACAGCCACACAGATACATAAAATCATTTAGCTATCAGGAAACCCAATGAAGGGTGAGGGACTTTGTCTTCCAGGGGAAGTGAGTTAATACATGCATCAGCTCATGTGAGTTTGCCTGCCAGATGTGATCTGACTTAGACATTTCCTAATTCTGTTTGCAATCAAAATGGGAAAGAAAATAAACGGTCAAATAAAAGTTGTTGAAGACCGTGAATTGAAAAGTAGGGAAATGTGGAAAGAGATGAAGGTAGGGCTGAGGAAATTGCTTGAAGGCAAGGATGAGTGGTTTGAATATGATACAGAAGTTATGAACAAATGGTTTAATGATGCCAGGGGAACACCATGACTCTGGCTATAAAACTCTGAAATGGCCTGGAATATAAGAAGGTGGAAAGAGAGTGGTTAGAAATCTTTCATTCATTGGCCTAAAACAGGTATATTTCAAAGTTCCCAGTTTTGCCAAAACTACAGGCTGTTTTCAAGTGGCCAAAATACAAATCAACTTGGTACAAATATTCGTGTACAAATATTAGTGGTCAGTTGTTCAGCACATAGTGGCAATGAGCTGATGAACTGAAACTTTGTAACCAACATAATACAGAAATAATAAATAAAACCAAAGGAGAGAAGAAAACAACAAACTGTAAAGTATAGTCTGTGCCCCTGAGAACTCCCAGAGTCATCCTCACCAATAGAATCCAAGTTTGATAGACCCTAGAATGACTGGCAGTTTCAGGCTTCCTTCTTGCTCCAAGAGTATTGGGCCACTGTCAGAGACAATGACCAATCTCTTTCAAGTTGGCCCAAAGGGGTCTGGCAACCAAAGTTCAAATCTCTGGAGAATGTTTCCATCCTTACAATGAACTACAGGCTCTGGTTGTGTTTACCATATGGGTTTATTCTTCAGTCAATTATAAGATAAGCAGCCCCAGAAACATGTGGCACAGATTCCATAATAGAGAAACTATTCTCTATCTTCCATAGGATCTACAACTTAACAGAGAATAAAAGTCTGCATTACAGTTGCACGAAACCTGCCAGTATCAGATTGTTCTTAGGCACAAGTAGGTATATTTATTTTACCATTCTTAACAGAAGAGAAATCGTGACTATATAGTGTAATTAGTATTCTGCAATGTTTCTCCCTTTAAGAGGTAAAAATATAGTCTTTTGCTAGCCATACTATAGTAGCCAATGTACACTGTTTTGTATCTATGTAAGCCACTCTCTTCATAGCATGTAATGCAGTTTAAGCAATTTTTGTCTATTATGCCCTGAAGAAACATATAAGATGATTCTATCCATTGATGTTAATATACTGTTTATTTAAAAGTAGATCAGTATGCAAATGCTTTTAATAATATTTTCAATCATTCTTTAAGTCTTAACTCACTTAAGCATGATTTAAGATCATAATCTTTTCCTCTGAATAGAATAACATGTCGATTTACAAGGTATACCTAGGAAGTCCTCTGGTATATCTATTGAGGAAAGTGTGTTGGGCACCCAAAGAGACTGACAAGAACCCTTTAATTTATAACGCAGAGCAACCATGATATTTTACCACAGGCAATTTTTTTTACTTCTCTTTTTGTCTTTATTTTTAGTCCCTATGATGTTTTGTTCCCAGATGTAGGAATGTATCTGAACAGGGGCTGCTGCTAATTATTGAGCAAATATCCACATGAAGTCCAGATGTTAATGTGTGATCATTTTTTCTATCAGCAAATAGATTCCTTCCTGTGTCATATTGAGATCAGATAAGACTCTTCCTACCCTTTACATTAGTCATTTGGAGCCCTTCCTTACTTTATTTAGTTTTCAATCAGCTACGTATCACTCACCTACACACTTATGAAAGGTTTATATCCAAATGAAATAACTTCACTTATGTCTCTTCTTTTGTTAAGCACAATCTAATTTAGGTTTCCATAAAAATGGAATCCTTTAAAAGATAGTTTACTTATAATTTATAAAGTAAACTGTTGAAAGAAAGCACCAAGAGAATGTCTGAGAGAAAAAAAATAAAGACTATATTTTGCTAGATGTTTAACATTGAATGTTTTCTTCCAGACTGGTTATTAATAATAGAAGAGTAATACAAGACTCTCAGTTAATTTGGGGGATTTTGAAAGTCTTTCTGCTGGAAGAAAACACAACAAAACAGTTTCTCAAGGCTTGCCAATAAGTCAATAAATGTTCACCACATAAAGCAAGATTTTATATTTTAATTTTAAATTTTATTTACTGAGTCTATACTCCAGAGCAATACAGCTATTTAAACAGCAACAATTACCACCATGTTCTCTCAAAGTGAAATCCTTATTGTATACTGACTTTACATTTTTCTGAATTCTCTAACTATTAGCACTATAACTGAACATTCAACACTAGAAATGTTGCTTTTCCTTTTATACCTGTCACACTGGAATAAAATAAGATTGGAACAAAGCCAAAATTAATAATTTGACATTAAAAAAATCAATGAGCTTAAAATTGTTATGGTAACTGTCATACAATTCTTTTTTTATTCTTGGAAATATTAAAAAATGCTTTATTAAAGCATATCTCAGTTACTCCATAAATACATATATTGATTTCCATTTGTAGACAAAATTGGATGAAGAAATCCAGGAGACACTATAATTTCAAGCTGTATTTTTGCTCAAACTGAGGTTCTGACATTATAAAATCTTCCCACTAACCAAGGAGCCAAAGAGCCTACTCATTGTTGGATTTGGCTCAAGTGATGGGGGCCTACCTGTTGTCCTTACGTAGAGTTAGATGGAAATCAAGTTCAACTGGGTAAAGATGTACTTTTTGTTGTTGTTAATCCTTACCCAAGGATATTTTGCCATTATTTTTTAGAGAGAGTGACAGGGAAGGGCAGAGACAGAGAGAAACATCAATGTAAGAGAGACACATCAACTGGTTGCCTCTCCATATGCCCTGACCAGGCCCTGGGATCGAGCCTGCAACCAAGTTACGTGCCCTTGACTGGAATCAAACCCAGAATCTTTAGTCCACAGGTCCACACTCTATCTACTGAGCCAAACCAGCTAGATATCTGTAACATTATCAACAATAAAAAAAATACTTTTAAAAAAAGTTCAACTCAGATTCAAATTCTGAGCATGATACTGATATATCTGATAGCTTGTGTAAGAATTTATAGTATGAAATGATTTAGTTAATAGATAAGTAAATGAAAACTGGCTGTAGTTTATTTTTTAACTTTCTGATAAATTTAGGTTGATTTTGCCATTTTTGACATGAAATTTTACTTAGAGGAAATGAGCCATTCAAACACTTAGAGAAAACTTTTGGCATTTAAAATAAAAAGTCACCATCTGCAGACTTACCTTTGGTGTGCCTGTTCTATGAAAACCCTTCAATGACTCATACACAGGTTAAGTAAATGTAGCTTATTAATTAACAAGCCAAAAAATATTTAATATACATTATAGAGCTGTGAATCATATAACATTACAACACTAAATCTCCAACAGTAAACTATTACTTCTTACATCATAATGAATAACAATCATATGATTAATCCATTAATTTGGAACCAGAAAGAAAGCAGGCCACATGCCTAAAAGAAATTGGATAGTATATCTACAAATTCTTTTTCTCTTTTCTTTATTAGTAAACTAATATATTTAACAGGAATAAAAATGAATGGGAGCATGTAAATTGTGTGTGTGTGTGTGTGTGTTTCATTTAGCCTAAAGATATATAGAGACAAGGAAGGTTATGATTAGCTATTAGTAAACATGAATAGGGTTTTTAAACATTTTAAAGGAATGTTTTTCTTGAGATCACAGGTATTTCACAATATTTTCCAAAGCTGTCATCTTTGGCATTGTGCTTCACATTTCAAGGACTTCAACCCCCACCTGCATACCAACATCAGGAAAGTATTTGAAATATTAGATTTCCTTACAATGCCAATCAATATCTAAAATTTAGGAGGAAATAGCATATTTGGAGGATATGAGTAAGTAAAGCTATTCATAGCCCTCACTAAAGATTGGCCCCTAAAAGACACTGTACTATAAATTTCATAGTAATTATATTTCAACTAACAGAATAATGATTGTTACTGTATGTAGCACTAACAATCCTGGAAACAAAAAGTATCACCCTCGCTGGTTTGGCTCAGTGGATTTGGAGCATCAGCCTTCGGACCAAAGGGTCCCAGTTTTGATTCCGGTCAGGGGCATGTGCAGAAGGCAACAAGTTGATGTATTTCTCTCATATTGATATTTCTCTCTGTCTTTCCCTCTCTCTGGAAATCAATGGAGAAATATCTTTGGATGTGGATTGAAAAAAATTATCTTTCATGGTCTGAAAAGCATCTTGTTAAAATTATCATTTCCTTGACTATTCAGTTTTATAGAACTATAGATTAAAAACTCTTTCGAATGTGATTATTACACCTACCTGATTCCAGGCAAGAATATACCTACATTATCTAGTAAATGTATTCAGTGGGGGGAGAGGGGAAAATGCAGAAAATACATAAAATTAACTATTATCATTTCTAGTCTCAGAAATTTTGTTAGGAAATACTTGTATATATCATTATAAGCCTTTTTACACACTTTAACTCCAGAACACACAACTCTGAACAATAATGTTGGTCCTAAGATGAGTCCTTTACAGACCAACTTTTTAATGTTAGCACAATAGCATTCAACATTATTTTAATATCAAAAAATATAGTATTTATTTTCCCAAAATTTCCACTGCATTTCTTAGTACATTTTTTTCAAGAACAGAAAATTAAGCCCTTGGAGTACAAAGATTTAGCTGCACAAATAAAGTGAAGTATTAGCAATGTGGTCTTGTGGGAAGAACAGGGGTCCAAGGGTTCCCAGATGACTCTGACTAATAATCCGTAACACTCTAGGCAAGTGAGTTGATCTCTCACTTACTGTTTTTAAACAGGAAAATTAGAATAATATTGGCTATCTGAGAAAATTAATGAAAACAAATAACATAGATAGCAGGATTCATAAAAATGCCTAATCCACCTTTTTACTTAACAGCAGGATATGGGCCTTAAATTAACTTCCTAATTTCCACAACAGATATAGTATATTGAGAAGTCCCAAAGCTTTCCTAAAGCATCTAGAATTTCTCCCTCCAAATAAACAGATATAAGATGGATGAAGTCTAGTAGAGCACCAGAAAGTCAGAAAAACAAAACATACTACAATCAGAATGGCAGAGAGGTTAAACACCCTATTAGTACAAAAAGTAAGCTTACTATGAAAATATACAGATTTTCACAGACAATAAGAAAAATAATGCTCTTTTCCTTTTGTATTCTTTCATTAAAAGCTTTATTAAATTGTAGTGTTCTCCCTTCTGAAAGAAATATTAAACACAAAATTTCCAGAGTCCAAGAGAAAGCTGTTGAAAGGACAGAACGGCATTTTTACTAAACACAGGTAAAGAGGCTGAGATGGTTCAAAATGAAGAAGAGGATGCTTTAGTACTCTCTCCATATGAAAGACCATTATGAGAGAATATTAACCGATTGCTCCATAACATGACAAGATGAAAGAGTTTAAAACAATAGCAGACATAGCATATCTGGGGGATACAAGTAAGACTTAGCAGGACAGGCCATAATTGGGGTTATTACACAATGATTCATTATGTGGATAGGCATTAAAACAGGCTGTGAAGACAGGGCATGTAATCAGGATATTTAAGAATAAAAAGATAGCAATTCATTTTGAATGGGGTGCCTGGTACTTAACCACTGAACTTTGAGATTACTTAGCATTTATATTTTATAGCTTATTCTCAGGAAAAGCAATGAACATTCTCAGATTGACTATGGTTTACAAATTCTTACTTTATCATGCTTATTGTAATTCTAACACACTAGCTTTTTGCCAGGTTAATAGCAACATGTTAGAGGAATATGAGAAGCTCTGCATTCAGTCATGAGTTTAATGTTGATCTAATCACTTTAACCAGGGCAGTTTTGACATAGATTAGCTATAAAATGATTGAATTTCTAGCTTAGTTTAATACACATGGTAAATACTAGTAGGCTTCCATTTCTAAAGGTAAGCATAATTGTACATGTCTAGCCAGGTATAATTAAGTCTGAAAAGTTGAAATATGTTAGCCAGTATTCAGAAGAAATGTAATTGTACGTTTTCATTTTTAAATGTTACATGCCCTATAAAATGCCACAAAAGAGACATTTCATTTTTAACAGATTATTGGTTATATTCAAAATGACCTTCTAGAGCATTAGGTAGATTTGTTTCCTTGGAGAACTGAAAGTGATACAGTCCTCATCATTTAACGGCTAACCTCTTGGTTCCCACATATTCCAAAACTAGGATTTGGCCTGCTGAGTTTTGGCAAGCTTTATGTTGGTATCAAGCAAACTCCCTTCCAAAAAAGTGTTGGATAGCACTACCAGAACTCTGAATTATACTGAAATCCAAATGTGAATTTCCTGGAACACATATGGGAACATGTAGTCAACAGATTTCTGAAACTTCGTACTAGCACTTTGCTTTGTCTCTACAAGTATTTCCCTATCTTGGAAGAAAAGCTATTAATTTTTTCCCCAATGGCTTCAGAGAGAAAATGCTGCAACTAAAACAGCCACTTTGCCAGTCAGCTTCAAAGTGTTATACCCTAATTTCCATATAAAGCCAGGTGAAGAGAGAATGTTTATTAATGTACATATGAGGGCATACTTCCAAAAGAGCAAAAGACTAGAGTGACACTAACAGGATCACAGTCATCATCATTATCATTATCATCTATGCAAATTTCCTTAAATTCAACCCTTTTGCCCCCCATGATTAGGACAAGGTTGAATATTAAGACACAAATATGCTTTTTTGTGCTTTTGTCCATAAGAGATTTTGTTAAAGGTGGTTTTACATTGCAATTTCTTAAACTAGTTAATTAAAACATTGGTTTCCACATATATAAGAAATTATTTTTACTTACTCATTTCCTACCACCTTCCACCCTTATTTCTACAAGAATTCTTGTGTTCCTTAACTGAACATGTTCTCCACTCTTCAGAGTTCAGGTACCTGGGAAGAAATGACAAACGTGAACCAGTTTCTGCTGTGTCATACCACTCATCTTAGAAACTCGGGTTAACTTGAGAAATGCTTAGTCTGCTCTCCATCCATAACCACTAAATTTCTGATGGATGCAGAGTATTTTCCAATCTGGTTCATTCAACCACTCCGGTAACCCTGGACTTTTTCAATTGTCATGATAAATAGATTCTAGCACAAGGCCTAATACATAGGAGAAAGAGGGGAAAAGAGGGAAAGTTAAGTATGAAAATACCTTTTCCAGAATTTAGGAACTACTAAATATAGTAGACATATCTCTCCTCAAAATAAAAATTATTTTAGAAAGAGGATCATATATTGTCTTAAAGAAAATTTTTCATGCATGATCTAAAAAATATAAATGACTTTTTAAAGACAATACACTAATGTATAGCATAGATATTGATAGAGATGAGCCTCAAAGCAGAGAATCAGGGTTGATGGCCTTCTGCTGAGCCTAAGTTAGACAAATTTACATGAATCCAGGGCAGCTGGCACAAAGTCACTGTTTTTGCTTATTACCACTCCCACCCCAAAGTGTTTTTGGAAAATATATTTTATTTACAAGATGACCATCTGACAAAATGCCTCCTGATATTATTATTTACCTATGAGTTTTTAACCATATTTATGGCAATGGCTATGTATTGGAGAGATTGTCCCACGTAGATGTGTGCACAGCTCAGATTTACAGAAGACAGGTATGTTCAGGTCTGACAGACATCAGGCAAGCAAGAAACATGTTTATCTAAGGGAGGGGCAAAGAATCTTCCTGAGTTTATAGCCCAATTAAAACAACTGAGTTGGGGAAAAAATGGCGGCAAAGTGGATGCTGCATGGACATGCTCCCAGGTCTAAACTGGAATTACAACTAAAATACAGAAAAACTTACTGAATAATCAACAGAAGACTTGCTGTAGAGAACCCTGATAACCGAGGACTGAAAATGCAGAGAGGCTGGTAGGAGGGACTGAGGCTCAAAAGGGCTGGCCAGGCTCCACAGACAGCAACTGAAGACCCGCAGAGATAGCTCAGCTGTGGACGGTTCCCACTGAGAACTTGGGAGTCTAATTGCCAAGCTGGTCCCTGGAGCAGAAAGCACCAGAACTGAGAAGGGTACCCACAGAATATCTGGCTGTGAAAAGCAGCAGGGTTGCCCTCTGCCAGAGAGAGATGGCTGGAAATTTAGGCACCTTCTTAAAGGGCCAACACACAAAATTCCCTGTGGAGCCACCCACCTGGTGCTCCAGCAGAGGGAGGCTGAGAGGACTGCAACTGGGTGAGCAGAAGCCAGGATTGGAGGAGAATGGAAGGAGGGGGGACGGTTAGAGCTCAAAAGGTAGACATCCCGGTTTCCTGTGCTGAGCCATTCCTTCACTCAGGAGAGGTAACCTTCCTCATGCAGACAATTACAATCCAGATGGTATTGCCTGGGGGGAAGACAGCTGACCCACCCTATTGGAAAACACCTTGCCCCTTATGAGACTGAGACTAACAATTAGCCTCCAGGCAGAAACAATTACTGTACCTTGTTGAAAAAAACAACTCTTGCCACACCTGTGGATGATTGCCTGAGGGCAGTCTCTGGTGGCTTTGAGTCTTTGTCTAATCTGATTAGTCAGAGACAGCATTTGAGATTGTCCTGCACTAGAGATTGAAAGGCATAGCAGATCTACCTAATACATAGTCACAAACCCAAATATGCAGCCAAAATGAGGAAACAAGGAAACAACCCACAAATGAAAGAACAAGAGAATTCTCCAGAGGAAGAGATAAATGTAACACAGGTAAGAAACTTATCTGAAACAGACTTCAGAATAATGATGCTAAAGATTCTTAGTAGCATGAGAAAAAGATATATTAATTAGGAAAAAAAAACTAAGTTGGTCAATGGGGTTGTACTAAGTGTGATAATAAGTACAATAAATAGTCTACTACTAATCAGATTTAGCTTCTGAGTCAATCAGATGTGTAAGCAATAGGGAGATGGAGAATGCAAATTAGAAAAGAAATCAAAACTTATAAAGCTACTTAAATAAAAAGCTATGTAAAATATTAAGGTTCAAGCCAATTTTTAAAGATATATTCCATGGGGGAAAATAATGCTAAGTCAAGAGAAAAACATATTCCCCAATCCCCTTAGAGCATTGTGGGGTTCAGGACACCATGGGAAGTGAAATGCAGTGCACAACTAACAATACCCACAATGATAGTATTTTCCAAGGACAAATGGTATTGTGACTGCAAGGAGTAGAAGCTATGAACTACCTGTGGAGGTTGAGAACTTGTTAGAGATCACATGGATGTTATCTGGTGTAATTCCAATAAAGTGTGTAAGACTAGAATAGAGTCAAGTTTTAAAACAGCAAATGTGAGAGCCAAAGAAATATTGCCCATTTCTAGTAATCCATCTCTATACACCCTCCTCCAGGTTACTCTGGCCTGGAATAACATGGTTTGCAAATTTATCACATATATCAGGTAGGATTCGAAGTAGTTCAGATTATGAGAACTCGGAAAAAAATCTGATACGTGGCATTTCCAAGTAGAACAGTTTGCTAGAATCTAATGAAAATATACTGTTTGATAAACTCACTAGCTTGGTTTTGTAAAGCATAAATGATATATATTTTCTTCAAAGAAGAAGCAAGAGGGAGAGAGAGATAGAAACATCAATGATGAGAGAGAATTATTGATTGGCTACCTCCTGCATATCCCCTAATGGGAATCAAGCAGCAACCCAGGCATGTGCCCTGACCAGGAATCAAAGTATGACTTTCTGGTTCATAGGTCAACACTTAACCAGTGAGCCACACAAGCTGGGCTCACTAGCTTATTTTTAAAGCAGTGGGTAAATCAAAAAGTTGACATCAAATGCTCTTAGAATTAGCCACTACTTTCTTATTTAAATTCTTCCCTTGGCTTCTATAAGCCTGAGTTTTATCCTAACTTTCTGTCCATTCCAATTTATAATTATCTCAATTTCTCCTTCTTTTGTTCACCCCTTAAGTGGCTATGTAGTCCAAAGCTCCATCTTTTGTCCTAAGACCTTTTTCTGTACATTTTTTTCTGGGAGATTTCATTCCAAATAAAGTTTCACTTATAACTTATATGCCAATAATTTTTCCAATTGACATGGTTAAGAAATAAATCATGACAAGTTTTTAAATCTCAGGGGGAAAGTGAGGACTGGGGATCTGGTGAGCAGAAATAAGAGTAAATAAGGTTCAGATAGAAAAAAAAAGTATATTTTTAGCATAGCATCTACTACAGTTTTCAGAATACTTGGCTACTCAAAAGACACTTTACTTGAAAGTGGTAACACTCTTAACCAAGGAGAGGCATTTGCAGTCTTTTCACCAACATAATCAGGCCCAGTGTGTGTGTTGGGAGAAACAATCCCCAAATCTCATACACTTTGTTTAGCCAGGAAAAAAATGTGGATGAGGGAATCTCAGCCATTGCTCTGTTTTATTTCACCATCTAAATTGTATATTTTTTAAAAATGTGATGCAACATTAGCAGAGTCAGAAAAAAAAAACAAAAACATTGAGGTCAGAACACTTGGGAGGTCAAAAAGGAAGTCAATACTCAATATGCCAAACTCCAGCCCAAGGGACAGTCATTCCTCTAGTCACCCACTGGGTTAGAAGATTATATACTTTTATATCAACAGGTGTTTATCTCATAAAGTCCAATCATATACTTTTTAACAGGCTCCTTGGCTGCCCTAAAGATACTTAGGACAAAATAGGAGGAAAAAACTCTTTTGTCTCTGAGGCAATGATTTCAGCTGGCTGGACAATATCTGTGTACATGTGTGAAGGCTCACGGTGAGAAAGACATAGTAACAATATGATCATCCTTATTTTGTAAAATATTCACTAGATGAATTGAGGACATCAATTATACAGATGTGGACATCTGACCTCTCCCAGACCCACTGCTCTAAAGAGCAGTCCTTCCCAGAACAATGAGCATGGCTGCTTCACCAGGACCTACAGTGAGGAGATCTTAGATTCATGTGCAAAATATCGCTCTGTCTCCTCCAAGTCTAGCAAAGATATGGGTCATCAGCAGTGTGAATATGTCAACTATACTGACATGTGTCTTTTATATTTTATTTGAATGGGTCACATGTAAGCATGTAAGTCTTATAATTCTGATTTAAAGTTGAAATATATTCTAGGCAAATTATTCTTTTGTAGTTTGAGTATGGGTTCATCTCACTTAAGAGAGTTATAAAGTGCCAAACTGAGTTGTACTTAGACTTCCCTTCATCACCAATTTGTACTGCATGCCCCATATGTTCAAGATACTGTGCTAGTAAATTAAGGGTGGGAGGGGGCCCAGGGAGAAATAACATGTGGTCCCTGCATGGCACAGCTCAAAGTTTGTTCCAGATACAGACACAAGCCACTAACCCTAAAGCTAGGATTCCCATGATGAGTGAGGTAACAGAGGCCACGAAATACTGTGGGAGAACCGACACTTGAGTGACCTTGGAATTTGAGGACAAGATTTCCTCAAGTGAGGAAGGTGGTATAGGCAGAAGGACAAGCATGAAGAAAGACAGAGACATGAAGAAAATGTATCAAAATTAAAATATTTCATGTTTCCCCTGACAAGAGAGGAAACAGTTCAGGGGATGAGTAGAGAGGCATTTTTAGGATTACATATCTCCATGTATCTGGGGAAATTTTAGATCCCTGTGGAAATTGTCTGGCACACAATAAGCCTACAAAGAAAGAAATGTAAGTGACTAGTACATTTTAATTTTTATTTTTATTTATTTTTTAATCCTCACCCAATGATATTTTTCCATTTATTTTTAGAGCGAGTAGAAGAGAGAGGGAAAGACAGAACTATCAATGGGAGAGAAACACATCATTTGGTTGCCTCCTGCATGAGCCCTGACCAGGACCCAGGCCAGAGAGTAGCTTGTAACCAAGGTACGTACCCTTAACTAGAATTGAACCTGGGGCCCTTCGGTCCATAGACCTATGCTCTATCCACTGACCCAAACCAGCTAGGGCACATTTTAAACATTCAACCCAACCAGATATTAAAGCAACACAAATTAAAATGAGATATTTATTTTTCACTTACAAAATTAGAAAATTAAAAATAATAAACTATGATTTGGCAAGAGTTTCCAGAAAATGCACATTATTATACAGTTCTTCAGATATATGCTAAGGAAATAATCACTAATCTGCTAGAAGATATAAAAAGAAAGAAAGATTTATAGTGATTATTTAGTAAAAAGGAAAAAGAACCTGGGGAAAAAATTAAATGTACAACAACAAATTACTGTACAAGCATACAATACAATATTACGCAGTTATTAAACATATTGAAGAAGAATATTGAATGAAAAGGACTTATGTGCATCCTTTATTTTAACTGAAAAAAAATTATGTCTGTGTATTTAGAGACAGAAAACTGTGATAATACACACAGAAATAGTGGTAAATCAGTGGTACACATAATGCTGATTTTTGTTTCCTTTTTATGCTCATCAGCATTTTCTGGTTTTTCTAAAATGGGTATACAAAGATTTTAATATCCAGAAATATTCTATGCCCAACTTTACAAAAAGTAAAGGCACAGTTATTGTCTCCCACATTGAGCCAAGAGCAAGGTACTTTGTGATAGTGAACACAGTTTTTCTTCTGCCAGAGAAAGAAAACATTTGGAAGAGGAGGAGGACTTTGGATGTCTTTTTAAAATAATAATCACTTATTATAGTGTGAAGTCATTGCCCTCCCTCATTATCCTAAACACTCCATACCACAAAGCCAAGTACCCTCATGTAGTGATGTAGCTCCACACCCAGGATTGAGTAGACAGCTTCCAGAGAATTCTCTTCTCTCCAATATTGCCCTCCACTGGGCCATTTTGTTAAGGATCTAAGGGAACATATTAACTCTTGGAAATTGCTAGAGTATGTCTCATACTGTACCATAGCAAAATACAGATGTTCAACCAAGTAAGGGGAAAATATTTAGTTCAATGACATTATTTTAAAATATATTCAAACTACATTTGTCTTCAGCACTCCACACACCCTGTAGTTTATTGATTAAAGAGGAGGTATAGTTTCTTCCAGTGGGTTAAGGAATAAATGTCAAGACACATAGGTGTCGTCAGATACGTATGTGGAAAGTGAGTTTAAGTTTGATAAGAATCTACATGCTATGAGAATACCAGGAGAACCATACAATACCTATAAGCCATAAAACCCTTGCCCAAGAGGTTGATGCAATTGAACAAGCAGTAGTTCAAAATTCAGCCAGATTAGCTATTATACTGACTGCTCAAGGTATTGTCATATCCATACAGACCTCTCTAGGACCTTTAACATTTCTAAATAGACCCAAGAAATAAACAAAAAATATATAAGATTAGATAACTTGGTCAAACTACTATACAATGTGTTGAAGGCACTAGTATTTATTGGGAATGAGATATATTCTCTTGATGCAATTAGGGTTCTAAGATTCTGGCTTAGGAGAGGAATACAAATTCTGATCCTTCTTAGTATTTGTGTCTGTTACAGAGCTAAAATCCAGGACTTCAGAGTTGTAAATGTTGCACAGCCATTGTTCATTCAAATGATCCAACAAATGATCATCCAAAAAGAGAGTAGGAAAACCACCACCTAAAAAAATTCAGTACGTTAGCATGACACCTAATACAGTGGTGCATACTGGATCAATATGTCTCCAGAGGGCAATAGTCTATCCTTCAGTTTAAGCTGCAGAATTGCCACAAAGTGCAGAATTAAGAATCAAGTCCATCTGCATGGCCTAAATTCCCTTCCCCACCAATCTAAACTAATAAAAGCGGAATAGTAAAATTAACCGTTTCTCCGGGACGCCCAACAGCCAATCAGAGCAACTGTATGCAAATTAGCCCAGCCAACATGGCAGCCGCCACTCACGGAGTGAACGGGCAGCGTCTGTTGCAGCAGGAGCAAAAGTGAAACTGCCTGCGCTCCGGCTCACTTAGCCTTGACTGAAAGCAAAACACACATTTGCAACATAACAATCATAGAATCCTCGGAGCTGAAGCCAGGCCTGAGTCTAAGAGTATAACATTGTTTCATTATAGAAGCCGCGAGGTGAGGCAGAGAGGAGGCTTCATTAGTAAAAGGCCTCACCTTAAAGGAACAGCATCTATTATAGAAGATAAACAAACCTCAGAACCTGCGTCCAGCCAGCCTTGCTGGGATGTTGGGTCAATGGGAACTGTGGGCAGCCTTAAAGCCTGAAAGCGTCAATCAGCCCGTCACCCATGCTGGCCACAACCCAGTGGGGTGAGGGACGTTCCTGGGGGGCTTGGCCAGCCTGGAGACAGCCATCAGCCCCTCGCCCAGGCTGGTCAGGCATGCCAGCAGGTGGACATCCCCAGAGGGGTCCCAGACTGTGAGAGGGCACAGGGCCGGGCTGAGGGACCTCCCGAGTGCACAGAGCGGCTGCAGGGCGGAACAGCGCAGGACCCAGGACCCATGAGTGGGAAAAAGGCGGCAGGGTTAGAGGGCACCGGGAAGCGGGTAAGAAGCGGTAGGGGGTCAGCAGCCTGCTTGGTGGGCTTCCCAGGCCCTTTGCAGAGCACCGGGGAGCAGGTAAGAGGTGGCAGGGGGTTGGTGGCCTGCTTGGCAGCTGTCCAGGCCCTTGGAGGGGCATCGGGGAGCGGGAAAGAGGCAGCGGGGGATCAGTGGCCTACTTGGTGGGCTTCCCAGGTCCCTTGCAGGGCACCGGGGAGAGGGAAAGCAAGGTGGTGGGATGGGGAGCGGGAAAGAGGTGGCGGGGGGGGGTCTCGGCCTG